>MJUU01051790.1:0-16833 GCA_002080025.1 Modiolus philippinarum | reverse complement strand
CACGGTAACGTCGGTATTTTGTTATTTTTTACCACTGGGCCGATGCCAATGCTGGTGGACTGTCTCAATTCACGGTAACGTCGGTATTTTGTTATTTTTTACCACTGGGCCGATGCCAATGCTGGTGGACTGTCTAAATTCACGGTAACGTCGGTATTTTGTTATTCTTCAAATTGTCGAAAATTAGCCCCCTTTTCCCTAGAATATTTTCTATTTCGTAAACTAAATATTAAAATATTTCACATCATCAAATTATGATACGTAGATTTTGTCATGTCCAAAGATGGTTTAAGTACATTTCTTGTAAGGGACCGACAATTTGACTTGAAAAAGGGGGGATTATGTTTTTTTTCTGGACAGAAAAAATTATTTATTTTTTTAACTAGTATGAACAATTTTTTTTTTAAATAAGTATTATTCTTTTGGGCAGAAAGTCCCCTTCAGAATATTTTTTTTCATCATTTTTGCAGCCAAAATATATTTTTCACATAAAATCAGCTTCGAAATATTTTTTTCGAAAAAAAACCATAGACCCCTTTTCAGGTTAATTGGTCGGTCCCTAAAGATTGAAAAAATAAAGAAAATCTTCTGATAGCTTTTACATATTAAACAAAGCAATAAGCATGTTTTCAGAGCTCCCTATATATTACTTGTAAATATTGTTTCAAGACATCCAATTGGCCCAATTTTCAAAGCCTGATAACGGAAAAGATTAAAGGAAATGTAATGCTAAAATTTCAAGATATTGTCTCTTAAATTTTTCAATGGCAGTTAATTTTTCGATGTTCTGTTTTTGAAAGATGTTCATTCCCTTACTATCCAATCTGAGAAATAACAATTAACAATGAAGAGATTTGGAGTAAATGCAAATGAGACAAAATCTCTACAAATACATGGTAAATCCAAACAATGGAACAACGCTTTTATTGTTGTTCTTCATCTTGAAGTTACCATGAGGCAATACTTCATAGCAAGTTCAAGACGGCCCCGAGCACTGGTTTGAGCGGAATTCATTGCAAGCATTGCAAGAACAGAAAATCAAGAAATAAATCGCTAGAGAAACGATTAGTAAGAAGATCGTGTTTATATTTGGGGTGTAATAGATCGCCCAAATATAAGAGACCTTTGATTGTCAGACCTTTTCAAAAATAGAATTACTATAGTCTATTTGAAATCAAATACACATCTATCAGAGGTTGATAATATTATCTATATTTATTTCTCATTTATATCTTACCATTTAAACAAGTTACTTCTATTTAAAGATATCTGTAGAGCAATTTACAAATATTGTCGACGTTTAACAGTTCACAATTTGACGTCAATTCCTAAATAGGTTTTATAAAGCAACCAATAAATGTACTGGCAGCGCGATATAAATGAAGGCCATAACGCCTTTTAGCAGAGCGTTCGAGAGATAAAGATTAATTTATGAGATTTGCGTAACATTTGCAAAATTGTTTTTTTACAAATAACAAAGTATCAGAGTTACTGTAAATTTTAGTTTTTACATATGGCCATCTCGACAACTTATGTCTTTTCAGTGCAGATCAAACGAAACATTTGTAAAATCATTGAAATACTAACAACTAATAGAAAACAAATTAACAATATGATATAAAAGAAAAGCCAAAATTAGCTAAGGACGAGCCATATACAACGGAGATACTCATTAGTTTTAAACAAATTTTCTAATATCAAAATATTGCAAGGTTTTCGGGTCAAGGTGTCATCAGAAATTTTGTATCTGCAAGAAAAAACACGACTTGTGATACAAGCTAAAGACTAAGCAATAAAATATTTTATGATAACTCTGCCCTTTGGAATTACAAGTCCAAATGGTATACTCCTTTGCGACGATTGTGTAAACTTTTGTCTTTGTCTTCACAAAATATTTTGTCAAGAGCTACACTTATTCCATCAACAAATATACTAGGAATAATATCAAATGCAATTTCAGCAGCGGACAGTAGGTATTACAATGGGCACACATCTGCTTGCCGAACATGTTTTGCGTTCTTATACAAAACACTCTGAAAGATAAAACGAGAAGACAGAAAAGCACGTTGCGAAATTAATTTTATCTTTTGATAAATTTACGATGATCTTTCAAGTAATAACTGAAACATTTTGTATTTCACCTTTAATATAGGAGTCAATTAGTAATAAAAGACGCTACAGATAAAAATTAGTCGGCTTCATTTTTTTAAATCTGTTTCCTTAAATTGACCAGATGGATGACTTAAATTTACAATGAAGGGATATGAAGTAAATGCAAATGAGACAAATTCTCTACAAATACATGGTAAAACCAAGCAATGGAACAACCCTTTTATTGTTGTTTAACTGGAATTTATGCCAGGAGTTATGATTTCAATTTTCCTATTGTTAATTCCCCTTTCACTAGTAGTAACATCCCTTCTGTTCCTGTACATGGTCGATGTGTATCCCAGTTGCTACGACATGCAAGGATTTAACAAACGATTTTTAAGTAGCCAGTAAATTGCACCACTACGCGTTAGTTTACCAGTACAATATAACTTGAGACAGGCACTTGGAATTGTTTCTTCTTCCGTAAATGGTGGTTTACAGTGAGAGATGACCCATGTGAGATCGATGCACGCGACCTCATCTCACACCGGTAAATCGACCAACCAGACGTGCTGATTTTTGTGATACAACAATCGTAACCATGACTTAACGTCATAAAACACCTGACGTCACAATGTAAAGAATACTCAAATGGCGACAACGTTGTTCAAACAGTAACGGTTACCAGACGTTTCTTTTCGCCTTTTACGGAAGAAATAGGATCTTGCATGAGATCAAAATTAAAGATCGGGATATCTTTCACTCGTGTAAGAAATTCTACGTCTTTTCCTCTCGTTTCGCTACGCTCCACTCGAGAAAAGACGAAATTTCTTACACTTGTGAAAGATAGCCCGATCTGTAATCTGACCTTATGCAAGATCCTATTAATCTTAACTTTTGGACTTGACTTCTTCCAACGGCAGTAGTAGAATACCGAAGGAACAAAGCACAATATTGCATAAATCAAAGTCCAGATACAAGGCAAAAGCAAGAACACTTCCTATATTTTAATTTTACAATCTTATAAACCAAGGAAAGAGCCTGCTAGCTACTGTATTGTTTGACTGTTGAACTGTACCATTTTGTTTAAGTGCAAATGTAAGTTACTTACAATAGGTTTACTTGAATAAGAATTGACGAAAAGCCCCTAAATCTTCACTACAAGACATTATCACTTTACATTAATTTTACATTATCAGATATAAACTACATTTATATCAATGTGACGTCTGTACATTTCATTTATAAAATTAACACAAAGCCCTTTTAAAGATTATTGTTTACCTTGATCTGTTCTACGGTCACCTATTGTTCTTTGGAAAATATCCCCCACGTTTCATCATTTTGAAGCAAACGCCTAACACCTTTGCAATGCCATTACATAAAAAGAAAAATCGGTTACAAATTGAGGACAACAACGCAAAATCTAAGTGCAGTTGTCCACATGCGGTTTTCTGTGATATGATTGTAATCTGCAAGTTATTGCTTTCTTTATGCTGTTCATTGTGTTGATTTTAAACGAAGACCTTTTGTATATTGTCTTCTGTTAAGGTCAAGTCGAAGTAATTGAACGCCATCTGGTGTTGTCTTGTTTTGATTTTTTTTTTTGGTGACGTCCCTTTCTATTGTATGACCTTCTTGGGGACGTAAAACACCTATGACGTTTCATATGATTCCCCTGAATGCATTGTGGTGTCACCAAAGGCAGGATCCCGTCGACAAAATCTTTTGTAAAAGGGTAACAAAATTGCCTCTTCTTATTAAAAAACAACAAAATCGGAAAAAAAAACTTAAAAAAGATAATGAATGGATAAGGAGGAAATGCACATGAGACAAAGTCTCTACAAACACAAGACACTGAATATTATTGAAAAACGCTTTCATCGTTGCATACAACAAAAATTAACATGATTTCCTCGAATGCATTTTGGTGTCATCACAGGAATGATCTCGTCGAAGAAACTTTTTGTAATTTAAGGGTTACAAAAATTGCATTTTCTTATTAAAAAAAACAATAAAATCGCAAAAAAAAAGAAACTTAAAGAAAAGATAGTGAATGGATATGGAGTAAATGCATATCAGACACAGTCTCTACAAACACATGGTAGTGATAGGCAACGGAACAATCTCTTCGCCGTCGCATATAGCAAAAAAAAAAATAAAAAATAAAAAAATAACAAAGATAATAGCTTGGCGAGATAGTCGCCATGTTTTTATAGAATAATGATACTTCTAAGAAAAGTTCTATAGTCCGCTCCATTTGTCAGACTGCCCAAACCCAGGATCTATACGAACTAAGAACGTAGTGGTTTCTTTTTTCAGACTTAAAACACGATGCACACGACATAGTCAGCTTGTTGTAAAGGTGTTTTACCTTTACAAATCAAATTTGTGAACATCGAACATCAATTGACAAACATCGGCATCTTATCTTTTTGTGGAAAGTTAAATAAGAATTGTTTTCTCTAGATATAATAGTCAAAATTTTATCAGTTTAATATTCAAACATTTGCAAGGCATTGACGGATGATTTGATTAATGTATGAGATTATAGATATTTCTAAATAGAAAATAAAAGATTCAATACATTTTCCAGTAGCTGTAATAAGAGGTAGATGATGCCTGTCATTTCAATATCACTCCATGTTAATCTTAGCCATTCCTCGCGACTTCTGAACTGTCCTTTTTAAGTTGATATTCCCCAACCTATTTGATTGTGTGGTTTTGAAAGTGTGAAATTCATATATTCACAGCACAGACTTTACATAGAAGCTGAAAACTTTGAAGGATGTAAAATATTTGAAGATGGTTTCGTAGTTGCTATTTTCAGGGATATAATTTTAAAGCAAAGAAAACTAAAAAAAATCACACTTTTTATGTGTTGATGTAGATAGACTGCTTTCCTTCTATACATGTACATGTACTTTCTTAAGTTTTAAAAAAAATAGCGATTTATCTTGGAAAGTCAATCTTCAATGTCGCTTTCGGGAGAAACACATATTACATCAAATAAAAAATGAAGGTACAATATAAAAAGGCCTTATCAATTTTCCCCAACATTTTTATTTATCTGGAAATCGTAAAGTCCAGAAATTCGGGGGAAATGACGAAAGTTGTTGTATTATTTGGGAAACCCTTCACATCATTTGAAATGTAAAATTTTGCTGATCGGATTTTTTTTCTCGAATAAATGCAGGTGCACTTTGTTAAAGGAAAAAATATAACGAATTAATGCTTCAAGGGCAAAGTATTCTTTTTTGCCGAAATTGCAATGAACTTTTTTAATGTGAAAAAAGGTCTTGCAGTCATTGCAAAAATTCAACTATTTGTAATATTGTTGTAAAAAAGCTATGAAAGCATCCAAACACAATCGAATATTGGCAAATGATCATGCGCCACGGCGGATCCAGGCTCCACGGGGTCCCAGGCGATTTTTCCCACTTTTGTCAATTTTCACTTAAATTCTGCACGAAATTTCAATCAATTCCAGAAAAAAGGGGATTCCAACCTCTGGAACCCTCTCTCTTGATCCGCCAATATGCGCTACATTTTTTAAATGCGAGAATTATTGTGTGTATTTGTTTCATTGATTTGCCGTGTTCTATGTTTAATTAATTGAAATTATTAAAAATCTAACCGACTAAATTTTAATTGAAGAAAACATTTTACCGGGCGAAAATAAAAATTTGAAAAATGTGACATAAATGTTTTATTTTTTAGCGTAATAAAAGTATTTCTAGACTAGAAACAAGTAACTTAAAATTGTCAATTTGAAGATCATTAAAGTCTGTAAAAATAAAATTCTTTTGTTCTTTGCATACGTTAATACAACCGAATGAACATTGTCACCGAAAAAAAAAACTAGAACTGGTTTAAATAATGGAGAAACACTTTGCAGTAGCAAGTCGGTAAAATTATTTTCACAATTTATAGTACCAGATATACATGGAGGACTTGCCAAGATATTGTAACCGCAACTCTCTTCATTCGTATCGATGTCGGCAAACGTGATCCTTGACACTAGCATTTTTCTGCACAAATTCGTGTATTTGAATTTATTTTATAGATGGGGTCCAGACGATTTTTTTTACATTTTTTTCTTTTTTTATTTCAATGTATCTCAAGCTTAGCAATGATCATGCAAAAAATCAGAATTTTGTAGGATATCGTCAATTACATCGATTTACCTTAATGTTCAGTCTCATTGCGACGTAATGACGTCGCAACAGCGCAAATGAAAAAGGCAGTATTTTGTCAACATACGACGTTTTTGGAGAATTATACCGAAAAAACAAGCCTGGGTACCCCCCGATTTTTTTACAGCTTTTGAAAGCTTAAAACTTGCCCTACAATATATCAGTTTTTTAGAAAACTGTAGGATATCTGCCTATTTCAATTTACAAGTAAACAGTATTTTAAGATAACGATTTGTGGTTTTTCCCTATATAACCAGCTTAAATATGACATTATTTTGGGGAATTTCAATCTCTCCCAGATAAAAAACGAAACTGGGTACCCCCATTTATTTTTACATATTCTAATGTATCTCTGTTATATGTATAAATGTGCAAAAAGTCAGAAATGTGTAGGACACCTTCAATTAGTTCAACTTGACCTTAAGAGCATAACGTACTTGCTATAGTCTTTGAAAAGGACATCGAATGTCCTGTCATATTGTCCATGCTAATTACACGTATGCGTGTAAAGGGCATGGTATACTGGAATCACAATTTCTACTAATTGTAGTCTTTATTATTCCGGTATCTTTAGTATTCGCAATGAATAATTTCTTTCTTATATTGTCTGTGGAGTTTCTGCCAAACTCAGCTGTATAATTTGACCTTTGAAAAATACCGAAGGGAGACATATTGAATTATCCTAATTCTTTTTTTCTTCCAATACAAACCTTGTCCTGTGCACAGCGTTATTTTCTAAGTGCCTTTGGTTGTTTATATATTTTGATTGTCTTCTTTTAGTTTTTTGTCGGGTAACGGATGATAGCGATTGCAAGATAATCTTATGTTTATTGACGATCTGGTATCCATAAGTAAATAGAACAATTGATGTGCCGTTGTTCGACAATTGAGCATGAATTCCACGTAAACCGGTCGTCTTAAACTTACTTTGAGGTATGAGCAAAGCTCATTTTTGGATACCTTATGGTGACTTTAAGTTGAATTGTTGGCTTGCTTTGTTCTAACATGTATTTGTGGAGTCGTTGTCTGACCTGCATTTCCTTCTTATCCTTTAATTGTTAGCGTTGTACGACTTATAGCATGGATTTCTTTCAAACCGTTTTTAAAGGCTGTCTTGAGCTGTCTTGAACTTACTATGGGGTATGAGCAAACTTCTTCGTTGAAGGCCTCATGATGACTTAAAGATGAAGAACAAAAAGAAAATCGTCGTTCCATTGGCTGTTATACCATGTCTGTAGTAGAGACTTTGTCTCATGTGCAGTTATTCCATATCATATCATTGTTAATTCTCAAATATATATTCAACTCTTGATATTTTTCGGCGCTATTTGTTACTCGTATTCTTCTTCATATATTTCATATTTTAGGTGTTTGAACAGCATGAGGTAATGTACATTGACTTGGTTTTTTACAATATCCGACGTGGATTTAGAACCTTGTGCCATTTTTGTTGCATGCCCTGCCGATAACATTAACTTCAAATATTTGAATGAATGTCGCGTACAAATAATGACTATGTTTCTATATTTTTATGTTATTCTAAATGCATTGGGTTAGTGGAGGGATTAGAAAATTGTTACTTGTATTGATTCAAAGATTAAAATACTGTCAAATACACAAACCCAACATTTACTTATCTTCCTAATTCCAATTTTTGTACGAACTGTGCACTTGAAATCTTTTAACTTCCGTCAAAAAAGGCACGCGGTACAAATACAAAACTGTCTTTCCTGCAAATTTTGATTAGTACAATTGAAAATTTTAGGTTAGTAACCTATCTTAAGAGAACTTATCAAGGCCAAACAAGGACAAATTGACGACAGTATTCCTTGTTGTACATTCGGAAACAGTTTTGTGTACAAAAATGTCGGTTTTTTTATCTAGAAATTATTTTAAGGTGCGAAAATAACAGTAACAATGACTGAAAAAAAAACTTGGATACTAATCTGCTCTTAACAACGGCAGTAGAATACCGAAAGAACAAAGCACAAGATTACACAAATCAAAGTCCAGAGACAAGGCAAAAGCAAGAACACCAAAAGACGGAAGACCAAAGACACCACATGCCCACAAAACACACGAACGTTACATATACAACACAAAAAACTAAAGCACTAACAGTGTGAACTCTNGTGACATCAGGTGCCCCGGAAGGGTAAGCATGTCCTGCTCTGTGCACAGCACCCGTCACACTGTCAGTGGGTCAATCCAGGGTAAAGTCGAAACCGGTAATGTCAAAACAGGGAAGACGCGAATCTAGCTGAAAATGTCAGTTTTTATTTGTGACACTGACATTTCATATCTATCTATGATGTCATGGTGCTGGCCATAGAATTTCTGAAGGGACGAAAGTAACAAAGGCTGAACATATCCCTGACTCAGCAGTTTTTGTGACAGTGCTTTAATTTAGAAAAAAACTACAATCCTTTCACTAGAACAGATAAAGAAAAATGATGTCTCTCTTTTATCTAAGGAAGCAGGTTGATCTTAAACTAAATGCAAAGCAGTAACGTCGAGATATTTCCATTTCCGTCTGAAATATAAATGTATCTTGGATGTGTCTAAAAGAATTATATTTCTTAGGTTTTAAGAAAATAGATAAAGCATGCCAGTCCATCCTTTCAATCCTTTCGGATATTACTTTATTCCATACTCGAGAGGCTACTCTAAAATATTTAACAACATTAATTTTTTCGCAATATTAAGGAATGTTAAAAAGAAAAAGTTTATGCTTCTATTAGTCTTCTGTCGGGCAACGGATGACAGTAGTTGTAAGAGCAATTTGCAGTTGATTTTATGCTTGTTGGCAACCCCGCATCTATGACTAGAGGGATGCAAGAATGTAGCGATGATGGCGATTTAGCTATGATTTCCGCTCCAACCGGTGCTAGGGAACGTATCTAACTTTGTATTAGGTATGACCATAGCTCTTTGTTGAAGGCCTCATGATGACTTCAAGATGAAGAACAACAATAAAAGCTTTGTCAATTGCTTTGTTTAAACACGTATTTGTAGATATTTTGTCTCATGTGCATTTACTTCATATCCTTTAATAGTTAATTATTGTTCATTCTCGATCTTAGATTCATATCTTCCAAATAAAAGCAAAGGTAGTTGATTAGATACTGAGTACCAATGAAAACGCAACACTTAATATTTAAGATTGGTTTTCGTTAAATATTTACAACAAATGTAACTGTAAATTAACGTACTTGTATAGTTACACATACTTTGAAAAAACAAAACAATGTTCCGGACCCGGATTACTGTTTTTTAATTACACCAACCAGCAATTGACGACAAGGAATCAACACTCATGATGTTTTGGCACGAATTCGCAAAAAGGCCAATGATTGAAATTGTCGCTTAAAAAGCCTTATCCACAGAAAACATTTTCCCTTTTTAGAGCGGCGGTAATCAGGTGATCATTGATTTCTAGCATTTCAAAACCTGCCCCCGAATGTTTCCGTTTAATTTTAATGAAAGTTTGAATTTAAAGAACTATCGTATATACCATATTATACATATAAATATTCTTACTTGAAGCTCAACTCACCAAGTCCGCTCAATAATCCTATTAAGATCTATATATCTCCTTGAACAGCTACCCAAAAGCAGTCTTATTCATTGTCATAGTATACAAACGTTTGATTTTCCAATATTTTGATGAAAGGGATATGGATTAAATGAACATGAGACCATAACACATATATTCATTTAAACTGCAATAATTTCAATGAGCTGTATGGCCATTTCGGAAATGTATTCCTCACCAGCAGCACTAGAACCCAGACAAATAAATATTTATATATGGTCTCAGAAATATTGCAAAACATATTTTTAAAATGCATAAAACCAACGAAATGCGAATAATCAGTAATATCAAATTTAGCTATGGACAAAATTACGATGTAGGAAGTTAAACCTTAGGTTTTAGATTTTACATAAATTCAGATATTAGTAACACAGTGTACATATGAGATGTAACCTCATCTACAAGTACACCATAACCCCAACTCTTTTTAAACACCTATTTTAGTATGATCGTAGATACAAATAAGGTCTGTAAGTCTCGTCCAATTTTGGAACTTCCAGGTACATAATTTGTATCCGGAAGTGACATTTCTAACAAAAACATGAAAAAAAGGCTTGATATCATAGTCAACGGAAATTATGTCCTTAGCTAGCTGTCAGTAACTGCGAGCATTTGTCCGGTCAGTACCTGTGTGTACTGTCTTCATGTTTTATGTACTTCATTGTAAGGGTACTCCTCTTGATAAGTTGGACTTTTTTCTAGTTTGATTTTTACTGGGAGTTTTTAGTGTATTTATTTTTTAGCCATTCGCCACACATAGGGGAGGGTTTGGATCCAAGAAAACGAGTTTGACCCCACCGCAATTTTTGCGCCTGTCCCAAGTCAGGGATATGTTGGTCATTGGCTTGTCCTTGTCTTCTTATAAAATTTTAATTTCTTGATATTTGGGTTATTGGATGTGGTTTGTTTCCATTGATTTATTCATTTTTGTACCTCTTTGGGGCAATTTAGAACTTTCTATATGGTGTGAGGTTCCTCACTGTGTTGAAGACCGTACGGTGACCCTTAGATGCTTTGTTTGGGTCGTTTTAAGCTGGATATGGGATGTTGTCTCCTTGACATTTACCCCATTTCCTTTCTTTTTCCTATATATGTGACGTTTCAGGGAAAAACTTTGAACGTCATAATCCTGCAACGTCATATTTTTGCGGGAAACGTTTCGAATTTTGCGTGTTATCGTGATTTCTCGGAGTCATATGACGAGACTTACAGACTCTATTTAGTAGTAAGGAAGGACAAAACATGTTTTGTTAGGATCCACCCTGAGTCTTACAAGATTTTCGTTGATAATGACGTAATCAAGATGTTGGAATTTTTTATCGACAATGTTTTTGACGAATTTGGTGGCCGCGTTTTTAAACAGAAAATCGGGATTCCCATAAGAACTGTCTACGCGCAACCTCTAGCTAGCTTTTTTCCTTAACTCCTATGAGGCCAAGTTTAACAAGGGGTAACACAGAACAAGCAAACAAAATTTAGCCCAGTCCTTTAATTTCAGCTTCCGCTAACGGACGATTTACTTTCTCCTAATTATCCAAATTTTGAGGAATATTTATACCAAATCTTTTTCAATGAGCTTGAAATTAAACAGACTTCTGATGCATCTACTCCATATTCGTACTTAGATATTTGGTAATACATTGACGAAAATGGACGTTTGAAATCTAAGCTACATATCAAACGCGATGATTTTAGTTTTCAGAATGTATACTTTCTCTTTCTTAGCAGCAATATACTTACCATTCCAGCCTATAGAGAGAAAATTTCACGGTTGATTCGTTACTTTGGAGCATGTAGTTTATGCAGTGATTCTTGTACCTAGGGTTGAAGCCGTGAAACTGTGACTCATGCAGGATTCTAATCCACACTGTTGATAGGCTCGTGATTAATAGTCCCACTGTGTTTTAAGAACTCGGGCACCTGGTTGTTTAGCTTTACCGTGATATGTCTTTATAAAACTGTAAAACCAGTTACGTGTTTCCTTTTAGATTGCTTTTACGCTGTTAGAACACTGTTGATTATTTTTTTTATTTATTATAATTTTTTTAAGCGAGCTTCATATTATTTTTCTATGAGATACCCTTTTTTATACATACTGTCAAAAAGAAGACCAATATGCAATAACCTATGATGTCGGACTATTTGTATACTTTTAACAAAGTATGCATTTAGTAGTTGCAGATACAGCTACACTTAAGGGCAGAAAAAAAACGGATATTAGTTTCTGTGGCTAAAAAGATAAATGCACTGTCTAGTTTTGTACTATGATTATACAACTATACGCTGTAGTAGATAAGAGTCGTATGACATTGACCGGATTTCTAATGTTTTCACCTATACTTTCACCTTGATCAGTGAATCTTAATTCTTATCAATGAAGACGCGTGATTTTGTAACCTAGCACCGGGCATCAATGACAAACTTATGTGGACGAATTTGAACGAAGTTGATGGTTTGGTGGATAGGTGCATAAATTCCCAGACACTGGACATAAAACCATGCACCAAGAGGCATTAGAACATTACATAAAAATGTAGTCTTTAAGCTCATCCTAATACACTTCCGTGTCAGGTGTCGGGAGCAATCACTACAATATACAAAATAAAAATAAGGATCGAGAATTGTGTCAAGTACACACTAAACATTTTTATAAAATTGGAAAGATATGTGTCAGTGCAGTTTTCTTGTCTCCATCAAATCTCAGATGTTAACCAGCAAAACCGACATCTTTTAGGTAACAACATGAAGAATCTAATTTACACATAATATATATATTTTACAAAAGGTTATGGAGTAAATGAACATGAGACCATAACACATATGTTAACTCCAACTGCAATAATTTTAATGAGCTGTATGGCCATTTCGGAAATTTATTCCTCATCAGCAGCACTAGAACCCAAGAAAGGAAATCCATAATTTCAAAAAACGTTTATGTTGATTATCGAGTGACTTTAGGAGTAATAAAAACAAGTCTCTCCCTGATTATTCTTGCGAAAGGACATAAATTCCATAAACCACGTTCCATTAACTAGGAAAACAAACTTGAGCTTCCTATAAGTGTTTCAAAGGACTACGTCAGAAAGTGAATAAACTTAAACAAGATGGAGACCTTGATTCTCTCTCAGGTGGATTGAAGCTGTCACATAAATGATTCTAAAACGAATCTGTCAGTACAATGATGATGCCAGTTACTTGTCCTCAAATATAACAAATATGTCGTCGTTCCTCCCTATTAGGATTGTTAATAGAAAGCACTTGGTATTTAAAAATCTTGCGACAATCCAACCTAAAAAGTTACTTTCTGTTTAAGGGGGATTTATTCCAGAAACATAAATCTGTTTTGATTTCCTTTGAGATTTTGACCAAGGATGAGGGTACCGATCTACACAAATGCTCATACTAACAACATTAGATCGCTGAATCTGCCAAATGTTCTATTTCTAAGCTGTTTACCTCCGTTTCGAAATCTGTAAACCAGGGCCTTTAATATATTTGTTTTTCAAGAGGTGGTGAAAATGAAATGTGGTTATTGAAAAGTAAGGAAAATCTATCTGAAACTCTAGATCATTATCATGCTGTAAAAAAATTAATTTTATTGACGTTTCCATCAATTATACTACCATATTTGGTGAGGGACTGAAATCGTGGACATAGATTTGTTTTCCGTAAAAACAGAGCGCAAATATAATTACATTGTAGTAGAGAACAAGCATACTTTTTGAATATTACGTCGAATCGCAGAACAGAGAAAGAAGTCATTAAATCGTAAGAGTATCTGATCGGTTTTGGAAGACTTGCTTCCACAGACTATCGGAATTTCAATTGTAACAAACTAATCACCTCTTTGAGTCGATCTGTTTCTCAACTCCTTTGAGGCAGAATTCCTCAAAGGGCTTCTTCAAAAAAGAACTAGCTCAGTTATAATAACTAAATACCGAAGTTACTGTGAATTTACTAAATTTACTAGATAAATGATATTTTGTCAGTCAGCAACCTTCGTTTTTTTTGTGATTTTCTTCATCTAATCTATCTAGAATAGCTCAAAATTAAGGGAACTACAGAATCTGCCTCATCGGCCTCATTCCTTGCCTTAAGGTGGTTCGGGGGACTAAGCGAAATCCATCAGAATTTTTCAATAGTTTGCAGAATTAAACTTCAAAAATTGACCTTCCAAAAAATAAAATAAATATTGGGAGTCACGGACCATATAAGCTCACAATCTTGCGCCCAAAATAGGGAATTTTTAGTTTAATTGTTAAGGAAAATTATCATTTTTCAAAAATTATTCAAGTTACTTTGATTAATTTTTAATATTGCTAGCACCTGTATTAAACTTTCTAAAAACAAAAAGAAAAATGGGGGTCACGGACCTTATTATGTAATTATTTCATAAAATCAAAATTTTCATAGTTATTTCTTTGTAAAATATTTTTTGAAATTACCTCCCTTGTTGAAATTTTCATTTCAAAGAATTTTACAGTATAAAAACTAGTACTATTCTGAATTTTTCGTCTTAAATGAATGCTGGATAAATGGGCCTATTATTTGAGTTTTTAGCGAAATATTTTAAAGATTTTAAAAAATTTTAAAATGTTGATATATTTCTGTTATGAAAAATGCCTATCAAAGCAAGAAACATGAAAACAACATGGCGGAATACCACCGATCCATCTTAAATTTGAAACTGACAACCGAGGTATACTACAAACTAAGCTGTATTACAAATGATTTCACGTCTCCAAAACCCAACTTCCCTTTTCTTTGTAGCAACATTCCAACAGCACCGGCACATGTTGTTTACATCTCCCAACTTATTTCGGTCGTCACTTGCAAGATTGCGAAAAGATAAGCTACTTAAACATGGTTAATTATCCCCCCGCTTAGCGAAAGCGGGGGGATTATGTAATGCAGTCCGCCCGTATGTACGTACGTACGTACGTACTTACGTATGTGTGTAGTGCTCCCCGATAGCTCTGGAATTATAAGAGGTAGAAATTTGAAACTTGGCACCATACTAGAGTATGATCTGAACTAGCGCGCTAGGGGTTTGGAGTTTCTGTCAAATGCCCTAGGGGCAAATTATGGGCGAAAACGAATTTTCGCGATATCCAATAATCGGAGAAATCTCCAAGGCTATTTGGGCTAGAAAGTTGAAACCCGGGAATCGACTCACATATTATGTGGCAACTTCACAGAGGGCGTCGGAATTTTCGTATGACCCCTCAGGGCATGGCCTCTAGGGGGTCCAAAAAACGAAAAAAAAACGATTCAGCTAGAACTCCTCCTACACCTTAAGTTGCAGAAACCTGGTTTTAAGGGTATAAGTAACACTATAAAGTTGTCTGTGCCGAAGGTTTCGGAATTTTGAAATTTGCCCTCTGGGCGGAATAATGAGCGAAAATTGTATTTCGAGTTATCCAGTAATATGTGAAATCTTCTGAAGTATTTATGTTTGGAAGCTGAAACTTTCTATATGAGTTCCATTATGTTAATCTAATTTGCTTATGATAGCGGACATTTGGTATGACCCCTGAGGGCATGCCCCTAAGGGACCAAAAAACTTAAAACAATAAGTACTCAGCATATGATTGGAACTTTTTGTATAATTTTCATTTTGTGGTTAACATTTTCATGGGAATTACTTGAATTGCTTTTGGAATCAAAGATCAGAATTTATAATTTTGGCTTCGGTGCCAAATTGGGTAAATTTCCTGAAAGTGTCAAAGACCAATAATTTTTGAAATTCTAACATGAAATCATATAATTAAGCAACTCTTTAATGTCATCAGCTAGTATGAACACTTAAATTTCAAAAATATGATTCTTATATTGGTAAATTTCCTGAAACTGTCAAAGACACATTACTTTTTGGAATTTTACCTAGCAACCATATCTTTTTTGGTGCCTTATTTTATCAGTGATCATTTTCAATAGTCAGATTGCAAAAAAATTTGATTCTAATTTTGGTAAATTTCCTGAAAGTCTAAAAGATCTGTTATTTTTGGAATTCTACCTAGCAACCATATATTTTTCCATTCCTAACAGTAATGATGATAATTTTCAAAAGACAAATTGCAAAAAAACTTTGATTCTAATTTTGGTAAATTTCCTGAAACTCTCAAAGACCTGTTGTTTTTTGGAATTCTACCTAGCAACCCTATCTTTTTCAATTCCTAACAGTACTGATGATAATTTTCAATACTCAGAATGCAAAAAACTTTGATTCTTATTTTGGTAAATATCCTGAAAGTCTTAAAGACCTGTTATTTTTTGGAATTCTACCTAGCAACCATATCCTTTTCCGCAGGGTGGTTAAGAAGAAAAATATCTAATTTTTAGTGATCGCATTGCAATCTTATAATGGGAAGTAACTCTTTGGGTCATAAATATTCATGAGGAAAATGGCGACCAACTTTCGTCTGTTGCTTGCTGGAAATTTGTGTCACCATCGTTGTCATGGTACGATTCCATGCTTCATTTTATTTCAGTATGATGAATTGGTATATAAAGTAGTTATCTCTATCAAATTTATGTTCTCAAAACATCAGATGTACACAGGTTTCACGAAATTAAGATAATATCAGTCATGGTTGAGGGCGCGGCTTAATTTCCTTATTTGGAAGGAAATCCCGAAACATCGTCTCTCAGAAGCTTGAAAATTTTTCATTGTACCTGTCGTGTTTTACAAGAAGAGTCAGATGGTAAGTCGTATGAAAAATGTATAGTGTCACCGATCTTAGAGGGAAAATTCCTTTCACTACACGTGTAGCATGATATTCATGACAGTGGTTGTTAGAATCAAGGTACAAATCGATAAATTCAATGTTCAACTTCATGAAATTTCGTCATTTCATCATTGATCAACATGTGTGAGACCCCTTCGTCCTCGAGAAAATTCTTTAGCCATTAACCATGTCGACAAAAGGTATATAGTAGGCCTAGGTTACA
>MJUU01051789.1:61758-76501 GCA_002080025.1 Modiolus philippinarum | reverse complement strand
TGATCCATTCAAAATTAATTCAGCTGCAAATGAGCCATTTTCATGATATATAGCTATCTTTTCGAACGTTAAATTTCCGATTGTACAAACGATATTAATGGGTCCAGAATAGAGTTGTCCGGAAACGTTATTGCATGATATATCTGAAACGTAAACAAAATACCAAAACAATTTTTCTATAACTTTGTGATATTAATGTGCAAAATATACAAATAACTAGAATAATTTAATCTCAACAAATTATATCAATTAAATTAGAAGAAAGTAAAATACCCAAGAAAAAACGTGCAATTCAACGATATTTGACTAAATGAAAGAGTTGGAACTGGACATAGCCAAACACGTGTTGGAAGCTAGCGCTGCATCTTACAACTTGTAGAACGTCTGGAAATCTAGCCAACCGCGTTCAATTCTATCATTACAATAATTATATTTTATGGCTCTGAGAGCTTGAGAATGACGTAGACATAAAGAGAAGCCCCTTACATACAACGAAGAGTCGAGGAGGATTCTCTGGATATTTTGTCCAAAAAAGATGCCGAACAAGGATCTCCTCAGCAGTTTAACAAAGAAGACACGACCACCATTATCAGTACGAGAAGAAAGAGATGGGTAGTGCATGCCTCAACAAAAGCAAAGCGAGCAACCAAAAAAAGAACCCTATTTCGGACACCAAAGGAGAGACGACGTAGAGGGAGACCACGAAGAAATAGCACCTTTGGGAAGTGTGTAAAAGATTACCAAGGATAGTTTTCTTGCTGCTCCGCACGCCATTTATGAAGTAATTAATTAATTAAAGCATGTAAATAAGTAACAGTAAATGATACAAAAATCAGTTATATGCGGCTATTGTAATAAAACTTAAGATTGACTGGGCAGAGTTTGCCTTAAACTTTGAACTGGGGTAAATATACTTTTTCAGTGTAGTGCCAACATTTGGTGTTAAAAGATTACAATCAAATTAATCATTAATTATCATGTAGTCATGTGTATAGTGAACACTTTTCAAAAACAAATAGTTGTAATTTGTATGCCCCAAGATATAAACAGGAACATTCACCAATCAAACAATTATTGATCTATTAAAAAGATCACCCTGCATTTGGTCTATTGTACCTATTGCTGTTTTGGAACGATTAAATCCTGAATGACAAGTGACTCCGCCCAGTAAACCTAAACTTTTCTTACAATACCTAGACCAATGTAGTGTACACAACTAATATCAAAGTTTCTATACAAAGCATGTGTTCATATAGAAGAAAATTTGTGTACATTCTATAAAAATTGTTTTCACTAGGGAAACAGATACATCTACTGGGATAATAATGGATTCAACACACTGTCCCCGTCCAGTAAAATTATTAGGAAATTCGACAGTCCTCTTACTCAGCAGAAGTCAACAGACCGAAAAATGTTAAACGTAAACTGTATCTCATCAAAATATCTAAAATCATTGAATATTGAAAAGTTTAAAAAAAATTTACAAGTCCCAGGACGATAACTCAACCAACTGACAACAAACGGAGACCAAATTCAACTTAAACTATCCCTCATCTAGTTGCAACTTCATTCAAAATACCAATTCAGTATCTGAAGTATGATACAAAAATAGCCAACTTATGTAACGTTAGGACCGGTTGTAACATAAAACTTATATCACTTCTGGCTTTAACGGTTAGGCTCTAAAGATTAAAGGCATTTTTAACTACTTTACAAAATATTTGTGCACTGTTTGTGCAATGTTTTAATACATAATCTTTATGCAAGAATAAGCACTTTCCAAGCTACACCATTTTCATAACGGAAGACACTGATCTATACTAAAATAGAGATTAGATGGTTTTGTGTTGTTTCCTCCTGTCAGTGGAATTCAAGAATTCGCTGTGTCATCATAAATAATCGTTGTTGTCCTCACCGACTTAGCATAAGACAAATTCTTCATGTCGACCGATTCAGATAACATTGCATCTTTTTTAGTTAAAACGAAAAAAAAACAGTGATCAAATCTTGCTATTTTACATATACCCCCGAATCCTATTTTGGTTGCGGAAATTTTCTATTAATTAGAAACAAGTGGTTATTAGGTTTCTGGTCTCGAAGACTTCAAAATGGCGACTGTTGACATGGAAACGGTAAAAAAAGGTTAAATTAAAAGAACTCAAAATTGTATGAAACTTCCTAGAAAGATTACCAAACGTGTGGGAATACCTCCTCTAAAACCTCCTAAATAATTTCAACAAAACAAAATACAACTGTATCCGGATCCTGATACAAAGGCCTACAAAAAAGAACTAAAGGCCTACAAAAAAGAACTCCAATATCAGAAATGAAAGACTTTAAATGAGTTATGCACATCCTCTACAACCCATCTATAAGGTTCCATTCAGTTCTGGGCACTTTGAATTTTCCCGCCATTACTCTGTTCCTTGGCATCTGCTGCAATGTTTTAGATTTCAAGACTATAAATGAGTCCTCCAATTGCTAGACAAACTACTCAGAGTTGTCTGAACAGCCGACCAGACGATCAGTGAATAGAGCTCACATCGACAAACAACAACAGAACTTCCAGTTGAGTTGACAGAGATACTTAATGCCTGCGTCTTGGAGGGGAAGAAACTGACCTGGGATATACAAGCCAGTTCCCACGAAGTGAAAGTGACTCTCTGCTGGAAAAAGGAGTTGGAGCCGGTCAACAAGACAGGGACAGCCCTCCAGGCCCTTAAAAAAAACACCAGTCGCCTTCAACTAGGCGAAGAAACGAAAAGCGTCTCAACCAGTTCAAGGAAAAACGGAACAAGGCCGTTGTTGGTAAAGCCGAATCATGCAGTCAGACAGAAGACAGAACCACCAGCGATCATGTTACGCAGACAGCAAGCAACACATCGACAAGCGTGCAGACTAACACCAAAGTTACCACTAAACGTAACCATGCAACGCAAGACAGACCAGTGAATAAAGGTTTCCCACTAACGCCTACGAAGTACAGATACCCTCTCAACCTGGAATTTAGGCCAGTTAAAGAGACGCAAGTCATAACAAGTCCATATGTACCAGACAGATATTGTACATTGACCACGTTCTATGAGGGAATGACTCACCTATCACCAGAATTAGCAGAGAATGAGTATGATATAGACAATCCTGGGTACGCTAGTGCTGAAGAAACCTTTTATGAAGCTGAAGGAGTGAGACCACCTACACCAGTAGTCCAGCAGCGCCGACCTGACAGAAAGAAAATGAAACCAAAAAGAACAGAGCATCCGCCTAGATCATAGAAATCTTAAGTTGTGTACACAGGGCGCAATACCCCTAGTTGGTAGTCGCCTTCCAACACCCCACAACCGAACCGAGACAAACTACTTCTTTGTGTCGTTGTGTCGGACAATAATTATATTCCTTCATGCAAATTAGCCTATATTTTCCCTCCTGTATGTAAAATTTTCACTAAAATCCTTCAAGTGTTTAAGAGGAATTGCATAAAGAAGTAATCTTTGCAGAAGGAGTCAATAAAAGTGATGTGTCGTTGTGTCAAGAAAATAATTTTCTTTAAATCTGTCATGCACATTTGCATATATTGTACTGCCTTTGTGCAGTTAACATCTAAATCTGTCTAATATTTTAAAAGGAATTACGCTTAAGGGGTTATGAAGGAGGAGTCAATGAACAGGCCAGGTAAAATACCCCCCCCCTTTTTTCATCCTGTCGCACAAAAATTATATACCTTGATGCACATTTGCATACAGTATTCTACCTTTGTGAAAAGTTTCATCAAATCCTTCATATGGTTAAAGAGAGGTTGCGCTTACAAAAAGTGTAGACGGACAGACACGGTGATTCCTATACACTCCTTAATTTTCGTTTTCGGGGGGATTTTGTTTATATAATATCTCTATTACAGATATATCATTAATTGGCTACACAGACTGACACATGATGCAGATTTTTTGTTCTGATATAAATATTTGTTCGATTTATTATTCCCTCGTAGCTAAAGTTATTTTAGTTCGCACATTTTCCCGGATGAAAAAAAAACAAAATGCTTTTTTAAACGAATCAATATGTCCTTATGATATGGTGTAGGGGATATCATTACACGTTCTTAACTGACTTTTTTATTTGGTGGTACTAATATTGATCGCCGCTCAATACGAATCGAATATGAAGGCCAAAAACATATTGGTTCATTAAATATTATAAGAAACCAAAAAAGTGTGATAAAAGTTGTCTACAAGGGTGGAATATGACCTTCAAGGATGAGGCATCAGAAATTATAACACGTATAGGAAATAAAATTATTAACTGGTTTCACGGTTTCTGCAGTAGCAGCATAAACTTACGAAAACACAAACACACGCAAACACACATACAAACAGACACTAACGAGACGAATCTTGATTTTACCCTTCACCAAATTTCATTTGTTCTTCAAAACGAAGTGCATTTTTTTTTCATGTAACTTAAAATCTAAATACCCGAAACAGTCATACTAGCAATGTAACAGTCAATAGTTAATATACACATATCAGAAATAAACAAATTAAATTTGACGAAACATTACTCTATTGACAATGCCCCAAATAACAAATTACACAATACCGGAGTTACTGTTTATTTTGTTTCTGCAGTTGGCCATTTCGACAACTTATGTCTCTTCCGTGTAGATCAAATCTAAACTTTGGTATAGGGTCTGTAAGTCTCGTCATGTGACACCGAGAAATCACGATAAAATTGCAATTTGAAAACGCTTCCCGCCTAAATATGACATTGCAGGATTATGACGTTAAGATTCTCTGTTTTAAACGTCATATGTTTCTGTTTAAAATGTAACTTCCGGGTACAAGTTTTGGTCCCGGAAGTTCCAAAATGAAACGAGACTTACAGACCCTATTTCATGAACCAAAATATGTGCAATAGCTCATATAGAATAAAAAACCAATATGATTAAAAACAAAAGGCAAAATGAGCTAGGGGCAGATTTATATTCCTTAACTTTGAACAAAGTTTTCTACAATTAACATACTGATAGTTTGAAATCAATCGGTTTTGTGCTGTATTTACTCTTTTGCCATTTAGTCTAAAAACAACAAAAATGCACATTGAATTAATAAATATGAAAACTATCATGTATACGATGCATATTTGTATTGTATGCTATTCTTTTTTTGTGTAGACATAGACAGGAAATGGCACTTTGACATTAGTGATTCATTTCATTAAAAGTTTACATGGCGCCTGTTATCAACAGGCGCATTTTTTTCTTTTTCTTTTTTAACACAATAAGATAATCCTGCGTCTTTTCTGATTCTTTGCAATACATCTATTTAATGTATCTTGTTCTGACGTTAATATATATAGCCTACCTGCAGGTACCTGTCCATTACAAACTGCTGTGGAACAATCATTTGTACAAATGCCAGATGTACCGTTGTTGTACATTCCATCACTACAATCAACTCCTAAAGGGTAAATGGTGTTATCTGTATCCTGTATACACGTAACGAATGCATCACTTCTTCTTGGATGACAAATCAGATCCCCTGCTTCAGCTCAAGAGCAAATATTTCCTGAAAAATAATTTTCTTAATTATAAGAGTTGCCTTGAGAGCAATATATTCATTACTGCTAGTCCCCGAGGGTACTCACCAACCCAGTGGTGGACAGTTCTTTGGTGCTGACCCGAAAACCGGTTTATTTTGAACCTTGCAATGTTTAAATTTTACAAAAGTTTTGTTTCAAACTAAGGAGTGTCTTCCTCATGCATAACTCTGTCCTAAGCTTAATTTGGATTTTCTATTTAGATCCTATTGGTTATTTGTTCTCTATCAGCTTTTACACGTATTTCGGTTGTGGACTTCAAAAATATTTTGATTTGATCTGCACTGAAGAGACATAAATTGACGAAATGCGCATATGCAGAAACTAAATTGAGAGTAACTTCGGTATTTTGTTACATTATGAATAAGCCAAGTTGTCATCCTGAAATGATATGTCTAAACTCATCAATATTTGGCTCGTGCATAAAACTGAAGCCCAACCCTTGACATATTTGCAATGTTTTTGATTCTTTGAACTCTAATATTTGCAACTGAATTGCAACAGTATCTATGGCGACTGTTGAAATACTTTATGGGAGTTCTCCTAGTCGGTTTAATAATTGGATAATTTGCGTTCATTTTAAATTGATTCAAGGCTAATATGCATTTGACTTAATATTGAGTTGCAAAATTCTATGTTTGCCTTCAAGAATCATAGTGGCAAAGAATGTATATTATTGGTTATAGGTACCCTTGCCTTCTGCTGTTTTTTTTTTTTTTTTTTTTTTTTTTTTAAACTATTACAATAATGTATCCACTTGACCAGAAGCATCTGTTTGTTTAACCTAAAACGTTGTCTTTCGACATTAATTCCAAATTCTGTGTATGAAAATACAGACAAGCATCTGTAGCCGATACAAATTCGATTTGTCATCTATAACGTAAATAAATAAATAAATACATACATACTTGGAATGAGAGACAATGTCTCTAGGGTACCATTGATTATGCTTTCTGACCCTGGAATTCTACATCTTAAGGTAGCCCCAACCATATCTGTTGTTAATTTAATAGCAAAATTAATCTTCTTTCTATTTTGACACGATGCAGTAGATATGCTTTCACTTGTAATTGTAATTAAATCATTTGATATATCTTGAAATCCTGATACACTGGCAAGCATGATATCTATTGCAAGATTTCCTGGTGGAACTCCGACATTACTTTCACTGCTGTGTTCTCTTCCAACTCTGTAGAAACTACCATTCGGGAACACAAGATCAATAATTTGGTCTGCATTTAAAGTTAATGTTGGAACCTCCGGCGGATCTGAATAAAAGATAAAAACGAATAGAGTCATTAAAGGTTGTTCTTTTACATATATATTGACAGTTTATAGCCAGAAAGTAGAGAAGGTACTTATAATCTTCTGTCAGAAAGACACGGTAAGGTCGTAAGTGAAAAAGACTTATTTCCCTTGATCCTATCGATGTGGGTTTTATGCTCATACATGCATCATATCATGCTAAAATGTAGTTTTTATAAAACATATTTGGAATTAAACTCATAATATCGATAAAACATGTAAAAGGGTACATGTTTCAAAAATATCTATTTAAAACCTATTCCTAAAATTATTATATATATCATACACGTCAGAAAGCCATGAGTATATTTTTGTAACAAAATCTGTTATTGAGATATTTTATAATGCAATTGTATTGCAACATACTTAAAATGCAATATACTTAAATAGCAATATGAACTGTATTTCTTCAAATTTTTGGGAAGCTCAAAAAAGCATATTATGCCGTATCAATATGTCTAGAAAACGATATCAGATACCTTTTAATGCATCAAAACGCCAAGAATACTTCATAATTTTGATAATTAAACTAATTTTGAGTGCGATTTTGATAAATCATGGAAGGTGATTAATGTTCAACACTGAAACCAGACCTGACCGAAGTACTAATGTGAAAGAACTATTTCTCGTGGGGTTCTAATTTTCGTCATTTCATTGTTCGCTAAAACCGCGAAATCAAGTTCACAACGAAATGTATTTTTCCCAAAAGTTTAAATGCTAACAATTCGAAACCACCTATTTAAGGACCCACGAAATAGTGATATTTATAAAAACCACGAAAATTGATGCCCACGAATAAAAATACTTCCACAATATATAAAATCAACATAAACAAATGTACCACCAATCGGCAAACTTTGGATGTATGATATGTGTCTATACTTGACATTCCTGGTCCGTTTGCCGGTTTACACACAACTATTTTTACTATTTGCTCCAAGTGCGTAGTTACATAAAAAAAACACAAAACAAAAACAAAACAAAAAATCCGGGAAAAATACAATGAAAAAATTTCCGTCTCCATCGTTCGTTAACAGTTTGCCATATGTCCGACTGGGTTCGGATTTCAAAGGAGCCAGTCTATGTAACAAAGCTTACGTACCAAAGACGAGGTTAAATCGACCGAAGTCGTGACTAGTTTAATGTACACGTAGAATTATTTTTGAATCGATCATTTAGATTTCAAATAATTAAAGCCCTTCGTTTATAAAAAAAAAATTAGGACATCCTTGTAAGAATAATATGGGTTACATTTGAGTATTTAGACAATGTAAACAATAATTACAGAATTACCCGTCAAATTGCACGTGCTTTAACGGACCATGACATGTTATCAGTATAAACAATTCCGTTACGGATGTATCGGGAATATCCCGGGAATATATAATTAGCTCCTAGCAAATACCTAAATACCGAAGTTACTGTGTAACTTATAATAAGCAAATTATCAATTCATGTTACATTTTCTTATATCATTCTAAGATTTTGTATGTTTCACGAGATATTTGACTTGAAACTGCTAAGTTTCTGCATATTATAACTTGAAATGATGAATTGTTCTGGAACCAAGAAAATTGTAAAAATACAGCTTCAGATTGCTTTAAGCTTTACCCAATTAATGATATAGACAGATTATTCTTGTTTAAAGGTGTCTGTGAAGCATAAAATCACTAGAAGCTGCATGAGATACAATTTGCATTATTGTGAATCCAATACCTCTACAAGTGGTATAAAAATAACAAAACGCCGAAGTTACTGTTTATTAGTTTCTGCAGATGCGCATTAAGACAACTTATATCTCTTCAGTGCACATGAAATCAAAACATTTTGAAGTCTTAAAACTGATATCATGTGCCTTCAAGATGATGAACAACGATATGAGCGTTTTCAAATGATAACTTCTATATGTATTTGTAGAGATTTTTTATCATGTGCATTTACTCCATATCCTTCATTGGGGAGGGGGATTTTACGACTTTTTTCTGCGCCCTTTAAGACTTAACAGTGCTCTAACTTACTATCACCTACACCATTATCTTGGTTTAATGCTAAATATAGCAACAACATATTACTTATTAAGATAATCGTCGATTAGTTTTCATTCTACCACGAAAATGTATTCAAAGTTTCGTTGGTATAAAGTAACTTACCAATCACAAATAGATCTGCCACCGTTGTTCCTACTATTAAATTGTTATCACCCAAGAGTACATATTGGTATGATCCATTCATATGACATGAGATGTTTAAGAAAGTAAGCACAACTAATGAATCGCCAATAAACTCTGGTATAATGTCAGGATCTGATATAAATGTGTTGATGGATCCATTTAGGTATAACTCAAGGCCAAACCCAGAATGAGAGCCATTTCCTCGTAATATACCTATCTTAGTGAAATTTACGTTGCCTATCACACAAGTCATATTCGTTGGTCCAGAATAAAGTTTTGGCGTTATGCTGTTGCATGATATATCTGAAAACGGTAAAAAAAAATTGTCAATTTATTTCTGTTAAGGTGGATCGGTGGTATTCCGCCATTTTGTTTTCATCTTTCATGCTTTGATAGGTATTTTTTATTAAAGAAATATACAAACATTTTAAAATTTGGACAAATCTGTACAATATTTCGATTAAAACACAATCAATGGGTCTATTTCTCTTAGTCTAGCATTCATTTTTGACGAAAAATTCAGAATAGTATTTGTACTGTAAAATTCTTTGAAATGAAAATTTAAACAAGGGAGGTAATCTCAAAAAATATTTTACAAAGAAATCACTACGAAAATTTTGATTTTGTGAAATAATTTCGTAATAAGGTCCGTGACCCCCATTTTTCTTTTTGTTTTAAGAAAGATCAATACAAGGGCTAGCAATATACAAAGTTAATCAAAATTCTCATGGATGTAACTTGAATAATTTTTTTTAAAAATGGTAATTTTCCTTAATATTTCAACTAAAAATCCATATTTTCGGTGAAAGATTGTGAGCTTATATGGTCCGTGACCCCCAATTTTTATTTTATTTTTTGGAACTTCAATTTTTGAAGTTTAATTCTGCAAACGATTAAAAAATTCTGATGGATTTTGCTTAGTCCCCCGAACCACCTTAACTTTTAAGATACTCAAGAATTTTATTTACAAAACACAAAATATCCAAAACAGACTCTTATCAATTCATATACTGATGATGTTCTATCACTGGAAAGGAAAGATTTCAGTAGGTTTATAGGTACTAAAAATTTGATTTTTTTCCTTAATGTGAAGAAAATTGTATGTGTTTATTCATATTTGTATTTGATTTGCTATGTTTTGCATATACTGTCCCATGGATAAAGGTTGTAGTTTATAAATAAAGGTTTAACCTTTATGTATAATAAACTGCTGCCCCAAAAGCGCATGATACGCCCGTCCACTGTCAACTCGAACTTTATGGCATTGTTGGACTACAACAAAATTTTGATTGAAAAAAAATCAAACAGAATCTGTGTCTTACCAAGATGTAACCAGTCAACAAATATCAAATTAATATACAAAAAAATATTAAGTCCAACGGCCATAACTGTCCACAAAAATCATTAAATAGGAACCAAATTTAAACTTAATCCATAATTTATAAGCATACAATCATAAACTATATATCAAATCAACATATTCACATATTGTAAAGAAAAGGTGGAGAAACTGACGTTTTTCAAAATTTCACTGAGTCCAAGGGTCATAACTCTGTACAAAATCAACCAACCAGAACCAAATTCGAACTTGATCTGTATCTCACCTAGATATACTCATATACCAAATATCAAATCAATATGTCAAGCGGTTACAGAAAAAAACTCCGGAAACCTATATTTTTTCAAAATTTCACTAAGTGCAAGGGCCATAACTCTGTACACAATCAACCGAATGGAACCAAATTCGAACTTGATGTATCTCACCTAGATATAGTTATATACAAATATGAAATTAATTTGTCAAGTGGTTACAGAAAAAAACTCCGGAAACCTATATTTTTCAAAATTTCACTTAATCCAAGGGCCATAACTCTATGCAAAATCAACAGACTGCAACCAAATTCGAACTTGATCTGTATCTCACCTGGACATACTCATATACCAAATATGAAATCAATATGTCAAGCGGTTACAAAAAAAATATCCAGTAACCAAAAAGTTAACGGACGGACGGACGGACGGACGGAGGGTATACCATAATACGTCCGTCTTTTGACGGGCGTATAAAAATTATTCACTTTTGTCAAGTTGCATTTATTCTAATTAACAAAAATACCGAAGTTACTTTAAATTTATGAATTGCCTTATGAGAATAATTGTTACTAACGACTTCTCTGCATAATTATGAATATGCGTCTGAAGATTTGTCAAACAATGGTTTGATACCCTTCAAATTTCTTTTTGCTAACTTTCTAGATAAATTGAACTTCAAATCATGTATGCATCTTTTATATAAATGTTGTCAATTTGGTGTTACCATATAAAGATAAAATAAAACAATAAATCATAATAAAACAGGGTCTGCAAAATCCTGGCATTAGTTAACCTATGACATATTTATTTTATTTTTTCATACTTATCTTTGCCGAGTACAGTTGTATGCATATATAAGTGAAACAAACAGTAAATAAAAATCAGATAAAGCAAATACTAAAACATCAATTTCTCTTAAGTCTTACCAATACATTTTCGTACCAATACATTTTGTTCTTTAGTTCCATAACAATTCCGTAACACTCTTTGACCCATATTTCTAAATTGCGTTTTGTCGTATGTTTTTATTTCCTAAGATCGTGGTCACAAAGTAAGTAGTCTACCTGTACTGGGTTTTATTCGTATGTATATTATACTTTAGGGAAACGGGATAGAGAAAGGAGAGGTTTGGGTACCAATATACCGGTTTAATCCTACCGCTCGCTTTTGCTGGTGCTGGTACCAAGTCCGGCTATCCTGAGTTCATATCGCTATTTATGTTTGTCTCTTGTCTTCATTAGTGTTTTTCTAGTGCAGTTCGCTTGTGATTGTAGTTTTCGGCCATCGTAAGTGTTTACTGTCACCCTCTGTTTGTAATTATCTCTCAAGTTAAAGTTAAATAGCAATTTTAAATACAAACGCTATGAGACAGTAAATAAACTTTAAAAATACCGTACATTTATTATTTCGGTGCACTACTACAATATTCATGAAAAAAAAATATATGAATTTTGATTTAGCACGCAATATTATATAAATTGATCATCTAAAACTGATTTGAATATTGAAAATATTGTTATGATATATGTTCAAGTACCTGAAACTGTCGTATTAAAGCAAGTGCTGCTTGGTAATATGGCAGTCGATGAAGTTGTGTAAAGTGTTGATACATATGATCCTATGGTTGCAGAGTCAACTGTATGAAGATTTGTATATGAGGTTATTGGTTCTGTGTAGAATTCAGACAATGTCTGCGAATCAGTAGTGAACATCAATGTTTGCATATTTGTACTGAGCAACGACGACGATTGCACATCTAATGCTGCAAAATCTGTAGTCAACAACGATGTTTGCAATTCATTAGACATGAACGTCGTAGTAAATGTTTCCGTTGTAAGAAATGATGTTATGTTGATGTCTGTCGCAATACGAACAGATGTCAACGACTCTGTGACTATATTCGGTGTGTCAGTTGATGATTTCAAGCTTTCAGTTGTATTTGTCGGTGTTTGCATTGAGGCATCTGATGTTAATGTTTGCATGTAGATTATCGATATAATACCGTCGTATATCGTTTGTAACGGTATTGCATCATCAGATGATGACGTGGGGATTAATGAGTCATCTGAAATAAACGTTGAAGTGAAGAATACAGATGCTGCATCCATCAATGGCGTTGAATCTGTCGATGGTAAATTGTGTAATATTAATGTTGGTGTAGAATTCATCGATAGTAAATCATCAGATAATAAAGTTGACATAGACGTTAACGATTTTTGATCATCTGATATTACTATTGGTGTAGACATCATTGAATTTTGACCATCTGATATCGAAGTTGACATTGCACTTGCTGAGGTTGAATCGTCTGATATCAATGTTGTGATTGTATATATTGAACCACCTGGCATAAGGGTTTGCGTAGAGAGTGTCAGTTCTGTATCATATGATGTTGTCAATATTGGCGTTGAGACCATAGAGGCTAAATCATCTGATACTAGTATTGTCGTTGGGCTTATTACCGTCTGACTGTCAGTTGAAATTGGTTGCGACGACATCATCGATGTTAAATCATTTGATAAAAATGCTGGAGTAAAAGGAACTAATATTGTGTCATCCGTTGTCAATGTTAGTGTAGAGTGTGTTATTGCATTGTTTGACGTCAAACTATCTGGCATTAATGTTTGCGTTAAAATTACAGGATTTGCTTCGTTAGAATTAAATACTAGTGTGGAGGCTGTCGATGTTATTTCATCTGATATTACTACTCCCATTGAGTTTACCGTGGTTTTACTGTCTGTTACGAACGTTTCTGTGTGTATAATCGATGTCAGGTTATTTACTGTAAATGCTGATGTAGAGTTTATTGATAGTGTTTCATCTGAAATTAAAGTTGGTGTAGAGTGTACCGATATTGCGTCATCTGATTTTGTTGTTGTGGTAGAAAGTACCGATAAGTCGTCATCTGACTTTAATATTTTGGTAGAGAGTTCCAATATTGCGTCATCTGATATTAATGTTGGGGTAGAGAGTATCGATATTGTATCATCTGATTTTAATGTTGTGGTGTACACTATTGATTTTTCATTACCTGATATCAATGTTGACGTTGAGTCCATAAAGTTTGAACCTTCTGATATAAATGTAGACACGGAGATTAGCGCTGATGAACTCTTTGACACTCCTTCCGGAGAGAGTACTGATACTGCGTCATCTGATATCAACATTTGAGTAGAGAGTATCGACATTGCTTTATCTGATATCAATGTCGGGGTAGAGAGTATCGCTGTTGCATCATCTGAATTTAATGTTGTATTGTACACTTTTGAGTTTTCATTACCTGATATCAATGTTGACGTTGAGTCCATTAAGGTTGAACCGGTTGATATAAATGTTGACGAGGAAATTATCGCTGATGAACTGTTTGACACTCCTTGCGTAGAGAGTACTGATACTGCGCCATCTGATACCAATATTTGGGTAGAGAGTACCGACATTGTTTCATCTGATATCAATGTTGGGGTAGAGAGTATCGATATTGCATCATCTGAATTTAATGTTGTGGTGTATACTTTTGAGGTTTGCATAAGGGTTTGCGTAGAGAGTGTCGGTACTGTATCATATGATGTTGTCAATTTTGGCGTTTTGGCAATTTTTGTCAATGTTAAATTATTTGATATAAATGTTTGGGTAGAGAGTATCGATATTGCCTCATCTGAATTTAATGTTGTGGTGTACACTTTTGAGTTTTCATTACCTGATATTAAAGTTGACATTGAGTCCATAAAGGTTGAACCGTTTGATATAAATGTTGACAAGGAGATTATCGCTGGTGAACTGTTTGACACTCCTTCCGTAGAAAGTAGTGATACTGTGCTATCTGATATCAAAATTTGGGCAGAGAGTACCGACATTGTTTCATCTGATAATCTTTTTTCATTTGATCTGATTAGCGCTGATGAACTGTTTGACACTCCTTCCGGAGAGAGTACTGATACTGCGTCATCTGATATCAACATTTGAGTAGAGAGTAACGACATTGCTTTATCTGATATCAATGTCGGGGTAGAGAGTATCGCTGTTGCATCATCTGAATTTAATGTTGTATTGTACACTTTTGAGTTTTCATTACCTGATAT
>MJUU01051789.1:40279-52451 GCA_002080025.1 Modiolus philippinarum | reverse complement strand
ATTTATAACAGTATACGAAAATGTAGCAAAGCAAAGTGATGAATAAACGTTCTTCCAAAAGTCCAATTCCGGAACGTTCCGGGTATTAGAATGGCGGGTCAAAGAGGTCAAACGGGGTAAAAATGGCGTTCCGCTGTATGAGGGCAAAGGGAATAAATTCTTCTATCAACATATGAAAGGTGTTTATGATTGGAAAAAAGCCGAACATGTCATAAATCCCAGGCGGGTCATTTGCAACCAATTTATTTTAGGTTAAGAAAATAAATAGGAGAATTCCTAGATTACGCTCAACTGACGTCAGGTACCAGTTTCCAGTAGATTCGGGGTAAGATGTCGACAATTACCCAAAAATTTGAAAGTGGAATATCGTCTATTAAATCTCAAATTGTGCGGTTGTCTCCTCGACTTTTATGTAAAGTTCCAGATGATTTCTTTTTACCTATGTAAACACCCCTAGTTACCTGGGTAATAATTAGGTGAAGACAAAATGTTCAACTATCAAAAACCGAGACTAAACATAACTCTGAACCTGGATTAAAAACAGAAATATGTTTACATCTTTCTCAACTGGACTAAACATAACTCAACCAGACTTAATCAAATATACGCGAACCCAGCTACCTAAACCGTTAGCCGCAACCTCAGATTACTAGGAGTGGTAACGTGGCTCTTTCTAGTTCTAAGTCTTGTGTGTTCATTTGGCGTCATTTATTCGGGAATCAATTACCGAACTTAATAGAAAGCCAAAAACACTGAGCGTCAACGTTTCGGAATTATTAGAGTAGTTTGATTTGAAATCAAGGTTGTTTATTTACAATCTGTACATTCCCATTTCGATGATAACAGTCAAACAGTCAGTGGAATATACTAACAAAAATCATTTAAAATGCTTCATACGAGTTCACACTTTTGGTGCCATAGTGTTTAATGCAGTGTTTTATTACCATATTTCAGGGTTGTTTTGTATTCTAATTTTGGAATGTCATTTTATTTTGATTTTTTTTTCAAAATCAACACACCCTGTGTTCTTTCTGTATTCTTCTGTTGTTGTTTTATAAAAGTTCATAACATCATAAAATGTGAGCCATATACATGTAAATAATGTAAATAGTATCTGATGACCGATTTTTCTGTGTACAAAAACTTACTGCAACTAAAACGAAAGTGGGGTTATTATGTCAACATGTTTTTATTTATGGAGGAGCATGCATTCACCCTGTTGATGCATCCGGCCAGATCCCTTATGCGGTTCAAATCAATGTTGTATTTCGGAAAGCTTAGCTTCCTTGTATTTTATCAATTAATTCCACACTTAAAGTATTAGACCTAGGTATAGGGGGATTACTCTTCAAATGAGTAAGGCGTTTGAAACAGTCAGATTCATCGATGCAGTTTTAAAGCATTGATGTGAAAAAGAATTAAGATCATCTATGTTACTCAGGAGCTTAGAATATATTTATGAAAATGATCTAAACAAACATGCAAGTGATCTTAAGAGTTATGTCCCTTAACCTAGGTCTACCTCCTTAATGTTTCAATAAATTCTTACCGTATAAAGTTGATTCATCTGCAACAATAACAATTATACTATTCATTAGTTAGTATTCATACTCGTACAATCAATCGTTTCTCTACCAGTTAAATTTAAAGATGCATAAACATTTAACAAGACTACGATGTTCAAATGAAGTTTTAGTTAGAATGCAAACAAAGATGTTTTATAGACATGACCTAACTACAAATTTAACTAAACGCCTTTACTGTAGATGACTATTGTGAAAATATGTATTATTCTTTTCTAAAAAAAAAATAAATAAATATCGTGCTTTTGATAATTTGGTTGTATTTGCGTAAAAATCCTAATTTTTTGTCAAAGCACCAGTTTTTGCTACTTCATTTTGTATATAGTTTGTGCGTCCATAAATAATATCTTTATTTATTTGTTTATTTCTTTTTCTTATTTCCTTTGACATAAATATGAATACTTAGATGTGATTGTGGGTTCTCTTAAAGGTATGCTAGACTTATGCACACGATATTAGAAAGGGAAATGCCACAGCAGTGTCTCCGATTTACCCTATCACCCCCATTCCCTCAGATCATAACATAAAATAGATATGTTGTGAGCGATTAACTTAGATAAATTAGTGAATAAACAATGCATACAGAAAGCTTACCACGTTCGGTTAACGACAGTAAAACAATAACTGGCAATGCTGCTGACAATACTAGGATAATTCCTAGAGCTATGAGACAAATCGTTTTCAAGCCCCGACGTGTCTTATTTCTCTCTCCCTCTGAAGATTGGTATTCTTCATCCTCGTCAATTCGGGGTCTGAAAGGTTCCGTTCTTTGATACGATGCACGTAGTGATATCTGAAAAAAAAAATCATCTCACCTTTCTATATTTATAGATCTGGCTCTTTTTCTTTTACTTTTATTCAACAGGCCTGTTTTCTATGTTTATTCAACAGGCCGGTTTTCTATGTATGAAAAAAGAAAGGAAATGGGGTAAATGTCAAGGAGACAACATCCCATATCCAGATTAAAACGACCCAAAACAAAGCATCTAGGGGTCACCGTACGGTCTTCAACACAGTGAGGAACCTCACACCATATAGCAAGCCCTAAATGGCCTCAAAAAGGTAAAAAGTGAATAAATCAATGGAAACAAACCACATCCAATAACCCAAATATCAAGAAACCAAAATTTCACAAGAAGACAAGGACAAGCCAATGACCAACATATTCCTGACGGGACAGGCTCAAAAATTGCGGTATTTATATAAGGCAGAGAATATGATTGTGTATTTGGTGTTTAATGAAGAAAAATCATACTATCAGTAGTTATTTTTTTAGTTTTTCAAGCAAAATAAATAATAAAAGAGAGAACAACCTTTATATTGTATTGGACAGTATAAAGTCTAATTTATTTTTTATCGTACTTTGCTAACATCTTCATCTTAGGCATGCTAAAACGGCACTGTTTTCATATTGGTTTTATCAGAATTCATATCAGATTGTTGCAAACATGCATGTAATGTAATTGTGTTTGCTTACATAGTTTCTGGATAAAAACTTTAAAAAGCCCAAGAGATTCAATCTATATTATTTAGGAAAAAAAGACACTTTCAAATTGGCTCCATTGTTATGAATTCTCCAGCCTCTTCGTGATTTTCGAGTCAAAATGATGTAACTGATGTCAGCATATCTTTTCTACATGTATATGACACAACAAAAAATAAAGTTATGACAGTATTGTGAATTAGTTTAACCTATTGCAGAGTGTGGTTTACCAACTGTTGGTATTTTACATTTATCTGAGCTAAATATGAGGCAGTTCGATCTACAACTATAGTTTTGTCATTTTGGTCCACACAAGTGAAATCCGGATCAGAATAGGGATTGACCAATGAAATCCTTCGAAAGATCAGTCTATGACGTCACACTTTAACTATAGTTCGATAAGAGTCGAGTGGACTTACTCTTGTTTGACAAGACGTGAGCAGTTAATCATAACATTGCGTAATCTTCCGGTACAATAGTGAGTTCGATCTTGCTATTGTTGAAAAATAGTTATTATTGTTGTGGATCGAACTGCCTACATTTTGGCTCCTTGTCAGTCGTTGGAAGTTTTTACTGACCTATGCTAAATATAGTGTTGGCACATTGCCGGCAACTGGAATGTTATGTTACCCTGACCATCATATAGTCATATTCGTCTTAGATGATCACTGTTTTGTCAAAATGAAATTTAATTAGCATTTAGCTAATGAAATTTAATTAGAATTATTCAGTCCTATAATACTTGATAACTCCGAGCAACCAAATACACTATACGAATTAATTGATAATTTTTTTTTTCACATTGCAAACAAAATTTAGAGAAAAACATTTATTAGTATTTTAGAATCACAGCTGATGCGTATTTGTCAAAACCTAGGAGGCAATAATACATGATCATTTCAGCATTTTTCATACATACCCGTGGAAATTGTTGAAAAAGATGTCCTTCGTTTTTCTGGGGATCATCTAAAAGTTCACGCAAAAAAGGGATACCCTCTTGAAAATGATGATCAACTCCATCTGTGACGGATAAATGATCCACTGATTCGTTTCTACTAGTTCCCCAAGTTACTGCAGCTGATAAACCATTCTTATGCGTTCCTTCCAATTTTGTTGAAGAACGTTTGTGTTTGTTCTTATCCTTTTCTGAATGATCTGTTCCCCTGTGCATATTTTCGACAACTTGTTCTTGTAAAATTGGAAAAAGAGGCCCTGTGTCGTACAAATTTTAATATAGTTGTTGGTTGCTTAATATTTCGCTGACTTTGAACGAAATATTACTTTCCAGTCTGTAAATACATTCCCAAATATCAGAGCTTAGGTATTGTGTTCTATTCTCTGCTTCGCGTTGGTCCTCCATAAATATATATCACGTAATCGGCCTCAAACTCTCAGATATTCCCAATTGCCTTACATTCTTTGCTTGCATTTGCAACTTAAAATTAAAAACGAATTTAAATATTTACTACACTGTTATTGAATTTGAAATTTAATACTTTTTACTTCCCGATTTTTAATAATTTTATAAACAATCATGTGTTGTACTTCTATTGTTCTTTCTACATTTTTTTTAAAGTTGTGTTTTTAAAAGACCATTAATATGAAGTGCGCTGTTGTTCAGTTTATACATTGAGTAATTTAATCTAGTATGCAAAAGTATTCTACGGAAGCGTATTAGCGTCACACAAGTTACGTATTTTTCGTTGTAACGCAAAGTTCATTTTAAATTGATAGATAATGTATTCGATCCAACCAATTTGATGGAGGCATGGCCACTTTCCCGTGAAATTGTTTCTTTCAACATACCGATTTTACGAATGCATCAAATCTTCTCCAAAACTGTTTTAACAGGTCATGTTATAACAAAATAAGTTGAAATGCGTTTTCATATTTTACATAAAAGACTGCCACTTGAATGCAATTTTGACAGATTTTCACAATTTTTGTTTAAGTTCGTCGTATAGTACCTCCAGAGCCAACTGCTAATATATCAGAAAACATACAAGTGCGGCATATATTAATTTTTATTACTAGTAAGAACACTTATCAGAGACCACCTTACCAGCTTTTCGACAACATTTGAGCATATTTTAACAAAAATCAGACCTTAATGGCCATAATTCTTTCAGAGTCATGTTGGGTTTTCACTTATATTATATTATATTATATTATATTATATTATATTATATTATATTATATTATGTAGGACATTGTTTGCAATTACATCATTTTGTAACTTTACATAAAACATTTGCGGATTTTGAGGGGGGTCTGAGGGTCGAAACCCGCATGTTTCGATAATAAAATATTTCACGAAAGGATATGGAGTAAATGAACATGAGACCATAACACATATGTTAACTCCAACTGCAATAATTTTAATGAGCTGTATGGCCATTTCGGAAATTAATTCCTCATCAGCAGCACTAGAACCCAAAACAAATTTATAAAAATAACGCAAACTATGCATCTTAACTCAGACCTGTGTCTCAAGTCGAGTCAAGTAATATTTATTTAAAAAATTGGTATAACACAAGCTGTGATGAGCTTTTAAAACTGACTCTTAAAACCGACTCTAGATAGATACATGTATATACATGCATGATAGTAACACATATAAAAGCACGTCAAAGCATACACATTACATATATATAAAACACAAAATACATCATCAATAGCACATACATGCATTACACAAATAAGCACATTAGTAAATTAGTGGCACACAAAAGCATACAACTAGCACAATATATACATAAAACACATAAGCAAATAGCACTTTAAACACAACAATTGCATGATACAAAATAGCAGCACATAAAAGAATACACACAAAAAAAAAGACATATGAGCCGAAATCACATTAAGAATAAACTGCATACAAATTTTATGCACCAGAAGCCAAAACACTAAAAATTATCAAAATCACTTGTTTTAACGCAAAGCTTTGCAAAATAAGGCAAACATGCATTTGCGTTATAACGCAAAATGATGATAAAAATGTGTTGGTGCTAAAAGGTTGCGTAGTTTGTGAATGATATTGTTTGTAACTACATCATTTGCAATTTAAAACATTCTGCTGAATTTGAGTCGGTCCGCGGGTCACCCTCCCCCTTTTTTCTAGATAATCAAGTTTATCATATCAAGGATTTACAATTATTATTTTTTATTTATTAGAATATGGATCAGGCACCATTTTAAGCAAAAATATTGATAGGTCAGTGTGGTCGTTTTTGAGATTTAAACATCTGACATTTTGGTGGGAAACCAAACTTCTCTAGACTTTTCATTCACTTTGCATTAAGGTAATCAACCTTTGAAATGCTATGGAAGAATATCAAGAATTTCATTAAATTTTGTCAGAAGTCTATTGAAGATGTATACTATCATATTTGGAAAAGAAGAGTGGGGGTCAGTGTACAAAATTTTCTAATATATTATAATGGATATTATTAAAGAAATCCAAAAGTCAGAGACAGTTTCAAAAATCCGAGGAGTGACCATCCTAAGTTGACAAAAATGGCAAAACAGCTTGGAACCATTCACTCCCCCGTTTTCATTCCAGAATCTCATTGGGGTACCCATTTTCGAAGGTGTGTTCCGCCGTTGTAAAAGCATACACACACGTGCTTACTTAGTAAAAAAAATTACTGAAATTTAGAAGATTTTCAGTGCGATCGTCAAAACTTTCCGAATGTTGTAACGTATTAAAGAAAAATAAAAGTATTTACTTACAAGGTCTACTGTATATCTTCATAAGTTCGACAATATGGACATTATTTTATTTTCAGTTTTTATTTATATTTTTATTAATTTATTTATATTTTCATAATTAATTATTTTTTATTTATTTATGTATAATACATTGTGTCGGGTCAATGACTGGATAAAAGGATAGGAAATATGTTTTATGTTTTTTTGTGTAAATGTAATTTTAAAATCTAGAGAAAACACTGAGTTCAATAGACCAAGTTTATTTTCATTTTATCCTTCAAGTGCCTTACACATGCATTATTTGTTTTTGAAAAGTATTCTCCTTGATTTCTTATAATTAACTTGATTGTTATTTGTCAACACTTTGTTGACGTTACACAATAAACTTTAAGGTAGTTTTGCCTAAGTTCAAAGTTTAACGCAAACACCACCCAGTCAACCTTAGCATATCATTACATGTATTAACAGTTGTTACATGTACAACACATTCAGTTTGATACCATGTGAAGCAGTTTTCGGGTATGTTAATAATAATTTTTGAAAGTTGCATTAATTTCATTTTGTTTAAAATATGTTTTGAGTTAAAAATTATATTTTATTTCTTCTAAGACAAAGGATTGGACGAAAGTCATTCGTCATACCAACTTAAATTCGTTCTCCCCTCAAAAGATGCACGCACGCAATTGGAAATAAAGCAGTACATTTAATGCATTTCAGTGGAACTACTAAAAAAAAGAGAAAAATGCTTGACCAAAAAAGGGTGACTTGCATTATTAATTGTTATCAACATATAATGTCATCTTGAGAAAGAGGAAAATTTCAATGTTTACATCATTACCATTCAGACACGCAAATAAGGTTAATTTCTGGTTCAAATCAAAGCTAGCTATAGGGGACATTCAAGGAAATGATGAAAAGTATCTTCATGGGGATATTGACAGTTGCATTTCAGATCGCTTGTAATATTAATTTGCTTTAAATTCATATTACAATTATGCCTAATTTGGAATGCAATTGTAAGGTACTGAGCATCCTGGGACCCTGTCCATGTCGTGTTCTTGAACATTACAACAAATGAGGGGGCGGACAGGGTGCCTTTCTCCTTCTCTCGCCTTATTCTGTCGTCCGTCCCATCTGTCCTTTCTCTCATCTCTCTCCTTCCAAATCTCCTTTTTTTTCTACCCAGTCATTCCAGGCCTCACTTTCGTGGCCTTTTCTCCTTTATCCCTTTCTTGTACCCTCTTTTCCATCTCCACCTCTATCTCCTCTCTTCAACCTCTTTACTTCTTTCTCCAGCTACTCTCTCCCATCTCCCGTCCCCTTTCTCCTTGTTTCCCTTTATCATGTCCACCCCCTTACAAATGGGTTTTATAAAAAACTCAATATATTTCTAGTAATTGATATGTCGAGTTCAAGACGAAGGAATAAATGAATTTGAAGAGACTGTCATATGGTCAACTTGAATTTGAAGAGACTGTCATCTGTCAACTTGATAGTATATGATTGTTACCATTTCTTAAGCATGAATGCATTTTCATTTTTAGCTAACGAGGGAAGATAATTTGTTATATAATAGGACATTTTGTAAAAGGATATCATTTTGAATACCTGTGTTATAATGTCGCTGACGCCGGACTCGTTTCCAGTGATTATATGATCGTCGCAGGCGAAACCGAAACTGCCCTTAAGCAATGCAAGTTGATGCTTTCTGTAAATTGAAATTCGTTATGTCTAATGCAAAATCTTTTAGGACCAATATTGGCGTTTCGTAAATAAAGTTCATGATGTCGAAATGGTCCAATGAGAAGCCATAAAAATATAAACTGAAAAATTATTTTTTAGTTATGACGCATTATATTTTGAAACGACATTTTTAGATTTTATTTTGATTAAAGCCAATATTTTCACCAATTTGATTTCAAAGGTATTTTTTCCAATTTTGGTTAATTTCCTGAAAGTCTCAAAGACTCCCTAGCAACCATACTTAAAGAATGTATTTCTCTAACTTCTAGCAAATTTAAACAAACGCACGCCTGGACGACGTGATAAAATATTTCTCTTATGATGCACGCTTATTATCTATTCTTTGCATGAATAGTTACTTGTGGTACACAACGGGACTTTGAAGCTGGAGTTAGATATGAACTTGTTGAATCGCTTTTACGGGAATTTCATTGGCCGAGCACAAATTATAACACATCAAGCGTGATGTTCGGCACTAAAAATTCATTGCATTTATTTATGAAAATCATAAGAGAAATAGTTTTAACAACTCGAAAGAATTGTATATTGATGGATATATCAACTCTCGTTATGTAATTTCAAATATAATAAACTCGCCAAAGGCTCGTTTATTATATTTTGAAATTACATACCTCTAGTTGATATCCATCGATATACAATTCTTTCTCGTTGTGAAAGCTATAATTCTCATCTCTATAGAGAGAACAACTCGCATGAAATTTTCCGCCAAATCTATTCGGAACATCATTCTCGGTGTTTTACATTATGTCATAAGAGCCTCGTTTTCAAACATTTGCAAAATTAATATAACTTGATGTAAGAAATTTCATAATCAACTTAGTTCTAAACTAAACTAAATTTCACAAAAACAGACATTTTCACTGATTAGATGAAAAAAAATATTTGATTCAAGTTTCGGTATGTTTTCTCTAAGTCTTTTAAGTCTTTTTAGTCTTTTCGTTTTGGGAAATCTACATTTAAACTATAGTTTAAGAATAGACCATTTTCATATCCATTTCTTGTCCCGACTTTGACTCCGTTTTTATAACGTTTTCAACAAAGGGAAGTAACCTATTGACCCGACAGTCTGGTTTACGGTTCCATAGTAACAAGGGGCAGCAGTAAAGTTCAAATATAACTAACTAAACATATTTTATTTGCAACTAATAAACTAGTTTACAAAAAGGATTGGACACAAGTCATAACAACATTAAAAGAAGTCCTCTCCTATTACAATAAATAACACAAAATAACATTGCATGCAATGGCGACACAGATTATATAAACAAATAATATTTTACAACAAAATTAAAGACTATATTTTTTATTAATGTAAAAAAAGATTAGAAATATATTTGAAATTGAAGAAAAAAGAAGAAAAGGGAATAGAAATAAGGAAAAATTACTGAAACTATTTGAAAAGAAAAACACAATAAAGACCATAGAGACTAAAAAGACTGAAAAGACTGGAGTGAATGCAAATTATCATCTTTTTCATTATTGATTAAAACGTTTGGTACCTTAATGAAATCTTGTACACTTGAAAAAATTCTAATATTTTCTTCATACGAAAGGTTTTCGTCACCAGCTAATAGTAATTCTATATTAACATCAAATATGTCAAGTTCTCGCAATAATTTTCTTCTTATATCAATATAAAGAGGGCATTCCAGAAAATAATGTAAACAATCTTCTGAATGGTGTCCACAATTACAATAAGGATTTGGTTTTAGATTAACTCTGTACAGGTCTGCATTCAGGGAGCTACACATATATAAAGACATCGATTATGAGGGTAGGGGTAATATCTTGATTGTCTTTTAAAAAAATAATTCAAATTATTTGGGTACTTACTAAAGTGAAAATCTTATCAGTTTCGAAAGTAAATATTTACTGATCTTCCTATACCTAATGAGACCGAAAACCAGGTTGTCGGGTGTTAGCGAGTAACGTCCCTTTGAAAAACATGCTAAAATGGCGGTCATCCCGTAAATATGAAAATCGTCTATTCGTTTCATATAGAACAATCATTTTCACCTATTGCATTTCAAAAATATCGGATTTCAAGTCAGATAAATTTTTTGAAAGCATGACGTGTAAACATATATTTGTTCCAACTGACAAAAGTTCTATTGGAACAAATATTATAAACATTGAAATAATATTTCTTCCTTTGGAACTAATATTATATAACATGTATTCCGTTAAGAACACATATTAAAACCTGATGTAATATTTTGCCCTTTGGAATAAATCTTATGGTGGAACTTATATTCTGTTGGTCGATACTATAATTTTCAAGGTATATAGATTTCAAGGTTGACATTCCTGAAATAGACACGATTCCTACGTGTTTGCTAATGAAATAAAATGTGGCAATATACATCGCTTAAGTTTCTGTAACTGAATGCATGATTATGATAATAACATTGTGTTTAACAATGACTATGCCAAAATAGTGGTCAGGGTTGAGACCATAGTGCACGACCCGGAGGGGAGTGCACTATGTGTATTCAACCCTGACCACTATTTTGCCACACACTGTTATTATCATTATTATGCTGATTGTGTCATTAATTTTCATCCTTTATTACAAAATAGTTGTTCTTTTCATTTAGTTATTGTCATTTTAAATTCCTATATTTCAAATAGTTGCAAAACGTCATGGAAATTTGAAAAATCACTTTTTATGGCGGATCTCAAAAATTCATTTATTTCATGATATAAAATGAAGAGATAAGTAAAATGAATGGTCACAAGTGGAGTAAAAACTTTATTTTATTAGAAATATTACCAAATTAAGTTTGATATCTATGACAGCAGATCCCTACAAGTAAGATTTTCATCACTATTTGATTGATAACACTGTAGCTCTGCCTTCCAAGTCACGTGACAGGCATAGTACATCTATGCCAAAATAGTATATTAGACACTATTAATGCAGTATCTTACAGGAAGCATAATAATGTATATTAAATGTATACATTTTGAATGAGTTCAACAAAATCTCACACAGCGACGAGGAGTTGCGACAATNTTGTGTAGGGTATTACTTTGTCCAGACTGGCTAAACACGAAGGCTGTACTTTAAAACAAATGTGCAAATTTAATGTTTGTTTGTCCGGTGTAGGAGTTATTTCCCTTTGGAGGTTTGACCAAAAACCACAAAATTTGACTAGAACTGACAAGAACACCTGTAACTGGCAAATCATCTATTGTCATATATTTTTTTTTTATCAAAAATGAGACAGAGAAATTTAAGAAGTATAGATTTCGATGAGCGAGATACAGACGACAGCACCTATGCTACAAACACTTCAAATGTGATATCCGATACATAAATCATTGCCATCATAAGGCTAAACAGAAAGTTTCATTAAAATTCTCAAACGTAGACTGACATTAAACCAAAGCAGACCAACCTGCACAGTACCCTGCCCCTGAACACAATCCTTTGCTCTGTGACTGTTTTTTTTTCTCCCACCCCCTTTTTTTTAAAAACGTTGCTTTCTTCTCCAACTTTTATATGGCAGATATGCTTTCATTCATCAAAAGCAAGTTAAACAGCATTTAATTCGTTCAAAAATTTATAGATGTTAAATGTTTAGTTGTTCCTAAATGCAATCAACAGAAAACAACTCGCATGTTA
>MJUU01051789.1:0-27123 GCA_002080025.1 Modiolus philippinarum | reverse complement strand
GGGGGGGGGGGCTTGGAATGTTTTGATTTCAGCAATATGTATGTAACCTGGATTATAAGGGGAACCCCTGCCGAAATTTTTTTGAGAGGTGGTCTGAAATAAGTTGCAATGGATAGTGGAGATTTTGGTTGCTATGTGTACCAAACTAGAAAACTGAAATTATTAGAAAAGGTATTCTGATACACACTTTCAATTTCAGCAATAATAAAATAAAAAACTAGATTTTAAGGGAGAACCCCTGCCCAAAGTTTTTTTTTGGAAATTAACTTGGAATGTTTTGACTTTTAGTCAAGTTACAAACTTCCTCAAAAGTTCCATTATAAATCTCTGATTGAAATAAAAGAATTTATATGCTGATATGCAACTATTTGCCTATCCGATGATGTACTTATGAAAATAACAAATGTTCGCAACTCGGCTTTCGCACCTTTGGTGCGTTTTCTGATTTTCTAAGTTTTGCAACCGAAGAGGGTGTGATACTAGTAAATTTAGCAAATGCATGAGGTTACCAATGCCGTCGCGGCCATAATTGAGCGATCAGAATTACTCCGCTCTGAAAGTTCTGCATGCGAGTTAGAACCTTGGGTATTTGAGGCACAGGCCGGTACATATGTTTTGAAATACCTCCTGGAAACTCACTATGTTCAATTCAGATTCCTTTGATCGAGCCTTGAAACTGCTCAGGCGATCTGCTAATACAATATTTATTCCAGATATGTTGGCTGCTTTCAGAGTCATGTTGTTCTGAAGAGCATATATCCACAGATCCCATACCCGAGGCAAATATGCCCCTTGTTTGTTTATATACTTTTACAACAGTTATATTGACGGTTGAATAAGAACTAGTTTATTTTTCAGATATTTAACAAATTTCTGAATAGTTAAAAACATTGCTTTTAACTCCAGATTGTTTATGTGTTGAATTTGGACCAGAGACCTTGCTCACTCATATTGTTCATGTGACCACCCACCCTGTTTGGAAAAGAATCGGTCGTACTTGTTATGCCGGATTGTTTCTGTTTCAATTATCTACCCTTTGTAGTGTTTGCTGGACACAGCCTTCATCTCACATGAGATTTTAGCTATTGAGTACATGTTATTTGACAATCCAAGCTCATCCGAAATAGACCTTGCTATATGGTGTGAGGTTCCTCACTGTGTTGAAGACCGGACGGTGACCCCTAGATGCTTTGTTTTGGATCGTTTTAACCTGGATATGGGATGTTGTCTCCTTGACATTTAACCCATTTCCTTTCTTTTTCATACTAAACCTGAAGCAAGTATAACTGAAGTGACGTCATAAATAATCTTGCATTCGGAATCAATTTCAAACAGAATGCAGTCTTTTCCAAAACATTGAGATAATATCAAGCTGTTACAATTCAAGTCATTAGATTGCGAACAGCTGTTGTCAGAGGTTAAAAAACAAGTCTTTGATTTAGACTGAACTGAATTTAACTGTTGTTACTATTGTATTTTTATTTATCACATTGGCTTGGGGGGAGGTTTGGGCCCAATAAAACTAGTTTAACCCCACCGCAGCAGGTTTGCGCCTGTCCTAAGTCAGGAAATTTATAAAACCTTTGTGTGTCTTGTCTGTTTTCTAGTTAGTTTACTCTATGTCTATAGGAGTCTAGGATGATGTATTTTTCGCTGAACTTGATTACTCTTTATTAAGGGGCCGCCTCCGACCTGCCGTTGTGTGTGGGGTTTCATCACCGTTCATTGAAGATCTTATGGTGGCTTTGAGTTGTTATTACTCCCCTTTGCGTCGTTGTCTCTTCGACACATTCCCCGTTCCCCTTCTTTTTTCCATCCTATGCATGTTATGGTTTATGTTGGAGCAAGATGTGATTTCTCCCGATTGATTATGAACCCTAATAGATCAAGGGCATTTAGCATCTCTCTCCATCTGCTATCAAACGTTGCCTTAACTGATTAACACACATCCAATCGTCTAGATAAACAGCTAAACGAACATTTTGTATTCTCTGGTGTGCGGCTACCACCGATACTCCCTTTGTAAACACTATCTGCGATGAAGTTGGACCAACACAGAGATCTCTGAATTTTAAACTTTGTTGTTCACAAAAAACCTGTGATATTTTCTGTGCTTTTTGAAACTTTGGAAGTGTAAGTAGGCATCTTTCAAATCAAGTGACATTGTCTGATTCCCTTGCTTGACCAGATTTAGTTCTTTGCTAATTGTATCCATTCTGAAGTGTTGTTTTCGGAGATAGGGATTTCAACTTTACTACGGGTCTCATTTTCCCATTTTTCTTTTCTTTGGTACTAGAAATAGCGTACTGTAATTATCGAACTGTATTTTGTTTGAAGGAACAATTTCGATAGACTTTTTTTCCAGTAATCTTTCCATTTCCAAATTTAAAATATCTAAATTTTGGCATTGTTTTTGTTTCTTTCACATCTAGAAATTTGGTTGTCTGTTGAAATTCCAGTTTGTTATCTTCCTGGATGACTAACAGTACCCATTGATCGTTTGTAATACTTTGCCATTCTTTCATAAAATGCGAAAAATGACCCCCTACTGATATCTCCGAAGCCCCACTTTGTTCACCTGGTCATTTTCTAGACAGTTTGCCTCCTCAGGAAGAGTTACTGAACTCCTTTGGGATACGAAAATTACAAATGTATCCAGTTTTTGTTCAGTTCCTTTAGACTCTGGATTACTTTTCCTTTGAAAGTTTTTTTTTATTTCAAGAAGTTCCTGCTGAAGATCTTGAAAAACCTGAAACCACACTTCTATCATTTGATTTTTCTTTTTCAACTTAACCGGTTATTTCAGAAATCTGTATGTGAACTAGATTTTTTCTTTAGCAAAATCTTTCTTTGGAATGTCTGGTAATAGATCTTCCAACGTTTCATTTTTTTTCTCTTTCCTAGTTAAATTCTGCACCTAAAATACCATCATTTGATAACGGTAAATTTGACAAATCCCTTGCTTCGTCTTATTCATGTATATTGTGATGGAATGCTCCAGTGCGACCAAACTGGTCGAAGGTCCTAGGGGTAACAAACATATCTCGTAATTACTGAGCAGGTTTATCAACATTAACAAATTCCTATTGTAAATTGTGTAACAAAGCACACAAAGCTTGTTGCATATGCATGTTCATAGCTATTCCCATGTGCGAAGCTTGCTGACCTCTATATTCCATTTTCTCTACCATTTTACATGGTTGACTATATAATGTTCTTTCTGTTTTTGTACTGGAAGCTTTTTTGTCATGTTGTCTGACTCACTATTGGCGACATTGCTCAAAGTTTCGCCCTTCGTAGGCCAACTATCGTCATAAAAAGATATTTCATCCCCATTTTCTAAGATGTAAGTATGTGACTGTATTTTAGACTGCACTGGTCGTGACTCTGGGCGTCTTTGTGACTGATCTATATCACGGTATTATTCCTACTAGCCTGGTTCTGACAAAACTGAAATAGTTGATCTAGTTTCTTACCAAAATAGTCAATTTACTGTTCATGTTTCTTACATAATTTACTTGTTCTTCTACTTTCCGCTTACGTTTACCTTTGCTCTGAGATTTTGGCGGAGAATTAGTAATTGCGGACTCTTGATCATCTCAAACAAACACAAGATCACTGTCGATTCCCTGAACCGGAGCGTCAGCTATAATGTACTATATGCACGAAAAAGGACTTCTATATCTAAATAATGAATATGTTCACAGCGAGAAAATACACCTCTGCTTTCAAAGCGCCGAGAAAGAAAACTCATTTCGTTTACCTGTATTGGACATGTTGACGTAGTACTTACACAAATATGTGCTTACTTTTCACTTCCGGGGTGGGATCGAGTTAAATGCCACAAAGAAAAAGATGGTGGGTCTCCAATTTATAAAATGAAATACCAATCTACACGAAATTTACAGAACATTATGTGACTTCAAATCGACCAATCACACAAATTATTTCATAAGAAAATGAAAGGACCTATAGCCAATTGACACGTATATAATAAATCAAACAGAACATGACACTCGCAGACGTGCTCTTCAGAATCCTTTTGTAAAATGCAAAGTATACATTCCCCGTTTTCCTTCTTTTTCTTATACATGGAAGGATTTTGGTCGCATTTTCGGATGCATGTATTAAATGGAAGTAGTATCAAGCCAACATGTATTTTGTCCACTATGAAAGCGCATGTATCAGGCAAGGGGTGCAGGTTCTTCCTGGCTATTGTTTGATCTCCACTTGTCCATTTTTGTCTCACACGAAAGTCACGGAAAGTGAGACATATGCGTGCAAAGTATGACGGCGAAGGCGGCTTAAACTCAAGTTAATATATATAAGCATTTGATGTAGGAACATTATATTTGGTCCATGGGTAGCTTACGGCAAACCCTATCTGCAGGACCCAAAATCATGTGACCTTGACCTATATTTCGCGGTCCAGTGACCAGGTTAAGCTTTTTTGCTTAAGCTTGTTGCACTGTAACTTCAGGGTAGAAGTCAATGATATTTGGTATAGTTTGGTCTTTGCTAGTACATGTCAGTCTGCCATATGGCTTTTGACCTTGACCTCAATTTCACGGTCCAGTGCCAAGGTAAAGTATGTTTGCTAACGTCCAGGTTATTTTTTTTTGCTACAGTCTGTTTCTCAATGATACAAGTGATATGTCAATGATATTTCATATATAGCTTGGTCTTGGCTATTACATGTCAGTCTGCCATACGGCTTTTGACCTTGACCCCAATTTCACGGTCCAGTGACCAGGTTAAGTTTTTTTTGCATAAGTCTGATTCTCAATAACTACAGCTGTAGGTCAATGATATTTGGTATATAGCTCTTTCTTGGTTAGTACATATCGGGCTGCCATATGGCTTTTGACCTTGACATCAATTTCACGGTACAGTGCCCAGGTTTTTTTTGCTTTAGTCTGTTTCTCAATAACTACAAGTGATATGTCAATGATATTTGGTACATAGCTTGGTCTTGATTAGTACATGTCAGTCTACCTTAACTTATTGCTTTTGACTTTGACCTCAATTTCATGGTCTAGTGAACATAGTTACGTTTTTCTGATTAGAATAGTTTCTCAATTACTGTAAGTGGTAGGCTTGTATCTCATGACTTTTTTAGCGACCAAGCAGGGACGGGCGAGACATCTATGAGGGTCCATTCTTGTTTCTGTAGATTCATTGAAATCATATATGAATAAAGTAAAATCCAACATTGATGATTATTGTGTGTTTCAGGTCACAGAAATGCTAAAAAGGTGGAAGAAATCTTTACATTGATGGTTATTGTGTGTTTCAGGTCAAAGAAATGTTAAACAGGTGGAAGAAATTTTCTGCACGAAATGCAGGACATAACCTACCTTGGCCTACACAAACAACTTTATCAAGCAATGATTGTTATGAGACAAGTCCTCCACCAATGAAAAAGCAGTACAACCGACATTCAGGTACTTCAACAGATGACAACTTTAATAAAAATGAGACAAGCCCGCCACCAGTGAAAAAGCCGTACAAGCAGCATACATGTATTTCAACAGATGTCAACTATAATTATTATGAAACCAGCCCTCCACCAGTGAAAAGGCCGTACGACCGACATTCAAGTACTTCAACAGATGTCAGTTATAATTATTATGAGACAAGCCCTCCACCACTGAAAAAACTGTACAACCAACATTCAGGTACTTTAACAGACGTCAACTATAATTATTATGAGACGAGCTCTCCACTAGTGAAAAAGCTGTACAACCGACGTTCAGGTACTTCAACAGATATCAACTATAATTATTATGAGACACGCCCTCCTCTAGTGAAAAAACAATACAACCAACATTCAGGAACTTCAACAGATGCCAACTATAATTATTATGAGATGCACGCTTCACCAGTGAAAAGGCCGTACAACCAACATTCAGGAACTTCAACAGGTGTCAACTATAATTATTATGAGACACGCCCTACACCAGGGAAAAGACCGTACAACCAATATTCAGGTCCTTCAACAGATGTCAACTACAATTATTATGAGACAAGCTCTCCACCAGTAACAAAGCCGTACAACCGACATTCAGATACTTCAACAAATGTCAACTATGATTATTATGAGACACGCCCTCCACCAGTGAAAAAACCGTACAACCAACATTTAGGTAGTTCAACAGATGTCAACTATGATTATTATGAGATATACTCTCCACCAGTGAAAAGACCGTGCAGCAAACATTCAGGTAGTTCAACAGATATCAACTATAATTATTATGAGACATACTTTCCATCAGTGAAAAGACCGTACAGCCAAAATTCAGGTATTTCATAAGATGACGGTTCTGTTAGTCTCAGTCAATTTTGTGACTCCCGGTTAAAAATTTGCATCCGGAAGTTGCATTATATACGATAATATGTGACATTTCAAACAAAAACATTAAATGTCATTATCCAATTACGTCATATTTTGACGGGAATCGTTTTCACACTGCATTTGTATCATGAAATCAACGTGTCACGTGACGAGACCTGCAGACCCTACAAGAGAGTTTATTTAACTCCCACAGGTATACTGTGCATATTTTGCAACCTGTATAAATTTTTCGTACACTTAATTAAGGTTAATGAGGACACCATACCCAGAAAAAAATTTACCATTTAAGCTTTGTTTTTGGATATATTGTAGTATTAGAGTAGTTGGTTTTACGTGAAATTTTCAAACCCCATAACCAAGCTTTTTCTTGAAATATATATTGCAAGAGTTACCTGCCCCTTGGTGTTCATGGATATTAACAACAACGGTACATAAGGACAGACTGTAATGAACATGTTGTTAATAGGGGAAAAATAACCATCAGGGATAAAAGCTGTGACTATTGAATATGTGATGACATAAAACAGATCTTGATCTTGCCACCTAGTAGCTTCAAAATTACCACAATAGTCCCTTAACTTGCATTTCTTTACGTTTTTTTTTGCCCTTGCTGGACAATATTTCATGTCATGACAAAAAATTGTGTTATTTAGAATTTGATTTTTTCATTGAATATACTATTTGAAATCGCAAAAATAATATATGGAGAAACCAGTATTGCAAACCAGGCTTTTAAGAGACCTACAAGCACTCAAATTTGACAACATTGCCCCCTCCTCTAAAAAATTTGACAATCACTAGTACAAAAACTGGCAGTGATGTCCTCAGCTGGGCTTGTAGCACCAAAACCAAACTACCATAGTCATGGGACTGTATAAGGTCTTCACTTGACTAGAACAGGAAGTTGCAAGTTGCACATGCCAAAGCAGAAGTGGATACTTCTTTGCCTACTGCTAAACATAAATGCAAAGAAGGTTGTCATTTACAAAGTTTAATTTTGTGATAAATTGTATAATAGTTCGACACTTGACCCCGTAGGAGTCCTATAGAGAAATAAATAGCGCGCATGTGGGACTGGAAGTAGTGTGTATTTCTTGTTGGTCAACATTTTGACAGGGAATGACCTAATGTGCTGTATATAGATATATTTTGGATGATGTTAACTATATATGAAGGAGTTGATATTTCTATTTTTCATCTTTGAAGGGATCTTTACAAAAGGGAAATCAATAATGAGAAACAATTGCTTGTTCTGGGAGTATTTCTATCACGTCTGCATTAAATGTTTTAGTGGGGGAGATAGCTTTTGCTGTTCTAGTGTGATTTCCCTCTCCCCAAAATTTTCTTGTTTTATTCTATCCTGATTTCCCCTTTTCTAATTCCTTTGTTTGCTTTGTTTTACTTTTTTCACAACTCTCATTCTATTGTATTTACTTTTTACAGTTCTTTTAACCTTTTTCATTATTATTTTCCATTTGCTCGTCTTATTTCAAGATTGTCTTTCCTCTTCATACCACTCGGAGCAATTTGACTTTTTTCATGCCGTTTTTAGCTCACCTGGCTATGCCAGGGTGAGCTCACCTGGCTATGCCAGGGTGAGCTATTGCCATCACTTGGCGTCTGTCGTCCGTCCGTCCGTCCGTCGTCCGCCGTCCGTCCGTCGTTAGCTCACTTTCAAAAATCTTCTCCTCTGAAACCACTGGGTTAAATGGAACCAAACTTTGATTGAATCATCACTTGGGTATCCAGTTTCAAATTTGTTATTTTGTATGTCTTAGGTCAAACAACATGGCTGCCGTTACTAAAAATAGAACATAGGGGTAAATTACAGTTTTTGGCGAATAACTCAAAAACCGTTACAGATATCAAAAATCTGACAGGGTGTAAAAATGATCAGCATGGGAAGATCTACACATGCTGAAATTTTGAAGAAAATCTGATGACCCGTCTAAGGGTTATTGCCCTTTTTCCTTAAAATTTTCAAAATTTTGATGTTTTTTATTTTTTATTTAAAAACTATAACTGATAGAGGTTAAGTTTAAATTGCAAATTGCAAAATTGTTCAGCATGTTAAGATCTACCCACATGGATATTTTGAAGCAAATCAAAGTACCTATATATGAGTTGTGGCCCTTTATTGGTCAAATTTTTCGTGATTTCTACTTTTTGTCCTATACAGTGAAACCTGTCTAATCCGACATAATTTATTTGTCCCAAAGATAAATTTTAAATGCCTTTTTAAACCTGAGTATTCCGACATCCTGTATAATCCGACACATTTTTATGTTTCCACAGTGTGTCAGATTATACAGGTTCAACAGTATTTCAAAAACGCTTCAAGATAGAGGTAAAGTTTAAATTGCAAAAATGTTCAGCATGATCAGGACTATATTTTATTGAACACGTTCAAGTTTTCCGACCGCTTCCAATATGGCCGCCAGCGGGAAACTTAGTTTACCATTTGACCTAATGGGAAAATTCATACAAAGAACTTCTACTTTAGAACCACTGAATGGATTTGAACCAAACTTGGCATGAATTATGTTTATGAGGTGCTGACCAAGTGTTATTACTCCGGTGCCAATCTGTCATCTTACATGACCGACAGCATTGGACCCTATGGGAAATGCACACAAAGATCTTCTAGAGAACTGCTGAATCGATTTAAATCAAACATGACATGAATGATGCCTGTCAGATGCTGACCAAGTGTCACCAGGTGTGAACTTAATTTAACAAAAGATTTTCTTCTAGAGAACTGCTTAATAGATTTAATCCAAATTTTTCTTATTGGACCCAGTGGGAAGTGCATAAACAGATCTTCGCCTCTGAAACTGCTTGAACAATTTTAGTAGAATTTGATATGATAGTCCATATGTGACCCTCTTCAAAGTTTTATGTTAAATAGCTGCCAGCAGGGAACGTAGATTAACATAGGCCCTTAAGTTTGGAAACTGCATTCAAAACTGCTTGAACAATTTTAATTAAATTTTATAAAAAGTTTCCAATTTTGATGTACATACACAACCAAAGATGGACCATCAATTTGGAATTATAATGCTGCAGGACCCAGGTGAGCGATACAGGCTCTTGAGAGCCTCTTGTTTTTTCTGTTTCCTTGGCAACGGTCGCCATTTTGATATTTTTTAGATCAAAACTCGTTTCAACACATGCTAAGTAACCTTCCTGTTAAATTTCATTAAATTATGAGCAATTTGAAAATTTCCCGCCATTTTCTGTTTCCATAGCAACGGTTGCCATTTTGATATTTTAAACACCAAAAACTCGTTTCTACACAACTTAAATAATATTCCTTTCGAATTTCACTCCATTCTGAGCATTTTTTAAAATTTTTCTGGCCATTTTTCTGCTTTAATCACGTGACAGCTGTCCTCATTAACCTTAAGTTCAAGTTGCAACCTGTACAAAATTATGCTGTACAGGGTGAAACTTGTGCAAATAAATTAGCTCTAACTTGTAACTATTTATAGAAATAAATCAAATAGAATTAATTGTGATAATAAATAATAGCTAATTATACTACCATTTAAATGTTGACTAAAACAGTTGAATGTACAGGGTGAAACTTGTGCAAATAAATTAGCTCTAACTTGTAACTATTTATAGAAATAAATCAAATAGAATTAATTGTGATAATAAATAATAGCTAATTATACTACCATTTAAATGTTGACTAAAACAGTTGAATTGCACTGATCAAAAATCAATATTTCATTCAGTTTAATAAAAAGTTGTCACGCAGTACCTTTGAAATGGTAGATTCGCAAGATAAGTTTTTTTTTTTTCAAGAAGTTGTTTTTCTATCTCAGAGCAGTTTGTCCTCCAATAACACATAATTCACCAAGGAAAATATCACCAGACTCATAAACGATGTAAAATCAGCTAAATCTGGATCAAAATTTTCTGGAAGAGATTGGCGTATTCTTTAACATTATGATATAATCCAAATGGGAACTTTCGAAAGACCGATTTTGAAGAAAAGCAAAAAACAAAATTAGAAAAATGCTTTTAATTTCTTGAAAGCTTAGTTGACTGCAAGTCAGTTGTCTGTGTGCCGTTCGCTGTATATTTTTTTTCATTCACAGATATTATCTTAACGTACTAGGCCAACTGGCCAGTCCTTGTATAGTTCCTTTTTGAAAATTGTTATGCTTGCTTCAGTTCCCAATTCAATATGGAAACCATGGGATACTGCATGTAACTTTGGACCTTTTTAATAAAAAAAAAAAACACTAAACTAATTTTATCAGTTGAAATTAAACTGGCTGTGAAAATTTTGGTGAACAATACAGGATCAGACGAGCCTCTGGTTTTTGTCTCGCCCGCGACGAAAACCGCCGAAAGCGAGACATATGTGTACAACATGTTAAGTTTTTGTGATTACGGAAATTTTTCTCAGTAACTATAATTTGTAGGTGAATAATATTTGGTATATAGCTTGGTCTTGGGTAGTACATGAAAGTCAGCTATCAGGCTTATGTCGGTGACCTCAATTTCATGGTCCAATGGACATGTTAAGTTTTTATGATTAGAAAATAAGAAGGGAAACGGGGAATGTGTGAAAGAGACAACGACCCAAAGGGGAGTAATAACAACTCAAAGCCACCATAGTTTCTCGCTATTAGTGGTAGGTCAATTATATTTGTTATTACATGATAGTCTCTCATAGGATTTGTGTCACTGACATCAATTTCACAGTCTAGTGACCTTGTTAAGTGTTTTCGATTTGGTAATTTTCTCAGTATATATAAACGGTAGGTCAATAATATTTGGTATATAGGTTGGTCTTGGGTAGTACATGAAAGTCAGTTATCTGGCTTTTGTCTGTGACCTCAATTTCACGAACCGAAGAACATGTTAAGCTTTAGTGATTAGTTTAGTTTCTCACTATCTATTAGTTGTAGGCCAATAATATTTGGTATGTTAGTTGGTCTAAGGTACATGTATTACATGACAGTCTGTCAAATGGCTTGTCCTTGACTTCAATTTCGAGGTGTAGTGAGTTTTTAGGTCTTTGTGATTTTTCTCAGTAACTAAAAATGGAGAGACAATGATATTTAATATAAAGGTTGGTATTGGGTAGTACATAGCAGTCTGCGATATGGCTTATGTCTGTCTATGACATCAATTTCACGGTCAAATGAAAATGTTAAGTTTAGTTTCTCTGTAACTATTAAAGGTAGGTTGATATGTGGTATATAGGTTGGTTTTGGGTAGTACTTGACAGTCTGATATATGGTTTTTATCTTGACCCAAACTTTACGGTCTAGTGATCATGTGATGTTTTTTTTTCTAAATAGATCAGTTTCGAAGTAATTATTTATTGATATTTCGTATGTGGGTTGGTCTCGAAAAGTTCATGACGGTCTTTTATATGTTTTTTTGTACGACTTCAAATTCACAGTCCAGTGAGCATGCTAAGTTTCCCAGTATCTACTAGAGTTAGGTCAATAATTATTTCGTATGTGGGTTGGTCTTAGATACGATAACGTAACCCTCAGTCCACTACATTCCCGTAAGGGTTAAGACGTGGTCCTATTATCCGTAATGGAGCAAAATGTGTTTCAATTTGCAAGCAAAATACCTACTGATGTATAAACATAATCAATTTTTTATTGTCTCGCCCGCGACGAAAGGCGTGCCAAGCGAGAAAAATGCGTACAAAGTATGGCGGCGACGGCGACGGTGGCGGCAGCGTAAACTTTCATGTTAAGTTTTTGTGATTAGGTCATTTGCTCAGTAACTATAAGTGGTAGGTCAATGATATTTGGTATATAGGTTGGTTCTAAGTAGTACATGGCAGTTTGCTATATGGCTTTTGTCTGTGACCTCAATTTCACGGTAAGTTGTTGTGATAAGTTTAGTTATTCAGTGACTATAAGTGGCAGGGCAATGATATATGGTATGCAGGTTGGTCTTAGGTAGTACATGACATTCTGTCATATGGCTTTTGTCATTGACCTCAATTTCATTGTCTAGTGAACATGTAAAGTTTTTGTGATCAGGTCATTTTCTCAGTAACTATAATTGGTAGGTCAATGATGTATGGTATATAGGTTGGGTAGTACATGACAGTCTGCTAAAGTGCTTTTGTCTGTGACCCTAATTTCACGGTCCAATGAACATGTTAAGTTTTTGCAATTTATTTAATTTCTCAGTAACAACCAGTGGTAGGTTAATGATATTTAGCAAATGGGCTAGTCTTGGGTTGTACATGACGGTCTGTCATATGGTTTTTGTCCATGGCCTAAATTTCATGGTCCAGTGATCATGTTAAATTTTTATGCCCCCGCGACGATAAGTCGAGGGACATATTGTTTTACCCCCGTCCGTCCGTCTGTCCGTCTGTCCGTCCGTTTTCCGTCCGCCCGTCCGTCCGAGGAGGGTACATGGTTTGTCCGCGCAACTCCTCCTACAGTTTTTATGCTAGAAACTTTTTATTTTGCAGATCATTTGTACATATATTGAAGATGTGCATGTGATAAGGATTTTGATTTTGGTGCATTTTTGTCAAAAATATACATTGTTGAACTTAGTCATTTTTAGTGATTTTGAGATAGAGGGTACATAGTTTGTCCGCGCAACTCCTCCTACAGTTCTGATGCTAGGAAGTTTTTCTTTTGCATGTCTTTTGCACCTATATTGAAGATGTGCATGTGATACGGATTTTGATTTTGGTTTATTTTTGTTAAAATTATACATCGTTGAACTTCGTCATTTTTTGGTGAATTAGTAATAGGGGGTACAAAGTTTGTCCATGCAACTCCTCCTACAGTTTTTACGCTAGGAAGTTTTTAATTTGCAGATAATTTGTACTTATATTGAAGATGTGCATGTGGTATGTATTTTGATTTCGGTTCGTTTTTTCTTCAAAAATATACATTGTTCAACATTTATTTTTTTTTTTTTTGTGATTTAGTAATAGAGGGTACATAGTTAATCTGTGCAACTTAGAATAACATGTGTTTAGAGGGGGCATCATATGTGTCTTACAGACACAAATATTACTAAAAAAATCCCAATTTGATTCAACCTTGCGAGGGGGCATGTCATCCTATCAATCATATTAACTATTTAAGGTACGTCATTGACATTTGGTATGTGAGTTGGTCTGATGCAGTACATGGCATTCTGTAATATGGTTTTGGTTTGTTACCACAATTTCACGGTCCAGTGAGCATGTTAAGTTTTCCAGCATCTATTTATGGTAAGTCAATGATATTAAGTATGTGGGATGGTCTTGTGTAGTACATGACAGTTTGCAATAAGACTAATATCTGTGGCCTCGATTTCACGGTCCAGTGACCATGTTAAGTTTGCCATTATGTATAAGTGGTAGGTCAATTATATTTGGTATGTGGATTAGTGTTGGGTAGTATATGACAGCCTACCATATGACTTATTTCTCTGACCTCAATTTCATGGTCCAGTGAACACGTTAAGTTTCCCAGTATCTATTAATTTTAAGTCAATAATATTTGGTATGTGAATTGGTCTTAGATGGAACATGAAAGCCTGCTATTTGGTTTTTGCCCTTGACCTCATTTTCACGGAGTAGTGAACATGTTTAATTTTTCAGTATCTATAAGTGGTAGGTCAGTGATATGGGGCATTTAGATTGGTTTTTGGTAGTAAATAACAGTCTGCTATACTAGTATTGCTTTTCTCAGTTACCCTAATTTCATAGTCTAGTGACCAAGTTAAGTTTTCCTGATTTATGTCAGTTTTAGTTTTCATATCAATTTCGCGACCAAGCAGGGACGGGCGAGACATCAATTTGGGTCAACACTTGTTGCCTATGTTTCTTATATTTCTGTAAAAATATCTCCTTAAGTGGCTCAAAACGTTCTTTTTTTAAACACGTTCTCAAAATTGTTTTCCAAGTGTCGGCCATTTTGAAATTAATGTTGATGAATATGACCGGATGTAGGATTTAAAATCAAAATCCGGACATTTCCGGTCTATGACCGACATTCATTTGCCGAATACGTGGCAGCATTTTATGAATTTATTCATTAGTCTCTGTCAAAATGGTGATTTACTTTCACTTTCGCTTCAGATTTTCAATTTGATGTGCAACACTTTTCATAAGGAAGAATATGCATATTTTTTATTGGTTAAGGAGGAAAAATGTTAATTTGGAGATTTAATACTATCAAAGGCCTGATAAGCTCATAATAAAACAATTATTTCGCCCGGTGTGAATCACACCAGGGCTGCTCCATTACGGGTACTGGGACCAAGTCGTATCCCTCACGGGAACGTAGTGGACTGAGGGTTACGTTATCGTATCTAGGTTGGTCTAAGATGGAACATTACAGCCTGCTATTTTGCTTTTGTCCTTGATCTAATTTTGCGGTCTAGTGAACATGATGGGTTTGTCAGTATTTATTAGTGGTAAGTTGGTGATATTTAAATTTTGGTTGGTTGTGGGTAGTACATGACAGTCAGTTATATTGTTTTTGTCAGTTGCCCCATTTTAACAGTTTAGAAACATGCTAAGTTTTTTTCTGATAGAAGTCAGCTTGAGTTGTCACATCACATTAGCGGCCGAACATGCACGGGCGAGAGTCATTTAGGGTCCACACTTGTGTATCATCAATTGCTTTACAAGTTCCATCCTTAACAAAATATGATTTACAAGGTCATAGTACAAACTTCATCCATTATTTCAGAGTTGCCGTCTGAACCGGAAGACCTATTTGGAGTGGACAACTCGTCTAGCAGTATTTCTTTAGCATGGATGCAACCCAAACGTGGTGCACAAAATATTGAAAACTACGAAATAAAATACAAAGAATGCAATTTGAGAGATTCCAAATGGTTATCTTTCATAACGGAAACAGCCCGAAGAACAACCGAAGTAACCAACTTAAAATGTGGAACCCAATATGAATTTAAAATTCGAGCTTTAACTACTGAAGGTGAAGAAGGCATTTTTAGTACAACAAACGTAAAACTATCTACCAGGCAATCTTTGGCAAATGCAGTACAACAACAAGCTAGGAAAACTAGACAAGGGGACAATGGATATCCATCAATTTATCAACTGCCTCTATATCAAGGGAAGGAGACCACCAATTATCATGCCAAAACAAGAAAGTGTGTATTTGGTAAGAGTATGATGATTTAATAAGGTCGTAATACGGAATGGTGTGCTACTTTCTTAACACTGTTTAGTTCATCTGCCCCGAAGGATCAGTGTGCCATTACTTAGCCTCAGTTATCCGTCGTCCGTCCGTCCGTCCTTCTTCTCTGAAACCACCGAAGCAAATTCAGCTTTACAGGAATGAAGTATAGATGATCATTTCATTCCAATCGGATAAAAAACACGGCTGCCAGCCGGGAACATAGATTAATATTTGACCCTATGGGAAATTTCATTCCAATCGGATAAAAAACACGGCTGCCAGCCGGGAACATAGATTAATATTTGACCCTATGGGAAATAGCATTTTAATCTCCTCTGAAATTATAGAAGCAAATTGAAGGTAACTTTGTAGAATATTGTATAGAAAGTCTTTCACAACGATCGCTCATTCGGTCAGATCCGTCAATAAACATGGCCACCAGCGAGGAACATAGTTTAACATTGGACCCTAGGGAAATTCATATTTCACATTTGTAATCATCTCTTTTACAGGAATGATGTTTAGGAGGTCCATCACAAAGATTGCACGTTTCATTCCAACCCTACAAAAAAACCGTCAACACAGGACAAAGTTTAGCATTGGACCCTATGGGAAAGTCATCATTTTTCATCATCTGCTCTGAAGGTGTTGTAGCAAATTTAACTTAACCATATTGGATTGATGAATGGAAGCTAGGTCCTTTACAAAGATTGCTCATTTAAGTTGAGTCCGCCAACACATTGTCGCCTGTGCGGAGTATAGTTTAACATTTGACCATTGGGGGGAAATTATATTTTAAGCTCTAGAATTTCGGAAGCAAATTCAGCCAAACTCTAGAGGAATGATGTTTTGGATCCTTTACAAAAATTGTTCATTTCATTCCGACCCGACAAGAGAAATGTCCTCCAGGACGGAAGATCGTTGGACCCTATAGGAAAATTAAAGAATAATTCATCCGGACTTGAATATACAAAGATTTTACCATGGATTGGCCCTTTACGCCAAATATTTTACCCTGAGCATAAGCGAGGGCAAAAATATCTGCATAAAGGGCTAACCAGTGGTAAAATCAGTTCTTATGCAAGCTACCATGAATTATTTTGATTCCAACAGCTAAAGGACAAAGGGTAAATTTGTTGAGCGCTCAAACTCTTAAGTCAAGACAAATTACAGTCATTCTGCTTATTGAGCAAACAACGAGAAATAAACAAAATAATACACATAACATAAAATTTGATATTTATTTTATATAACACGATAATAGTCAATTGTACAAAAATTGGATATTTACTTATTTCTAACTGCACATTCAGTGAGGGTAATACTGGAATGATTTTACCAAGGTTGTGGACACAAAGGGTTTTAAGACAGTCATAAAAGAATCATTTTTAATTATCTCCTCTGAAAGTACTGAAGCAAATTCAGCAAAACATAAAAGAAAATGATGTTTAAGAGGTTCTTGACAAAAATTGCACATTTCATTCCGACGTGACAAAAATATGGCGCCAGCACTTGACATTGTTTAGCATTTACTCCTTATTGTTATCATCTGCTCTGAAGTTAATGTTGCAAATTTACTAAAACTTCATCGGAATAATGTAATGAAAGCCCGTTAAAAAGATTGTTCATTTCATGTTCATCATCCGACAAAAACGACTGCCAGGACGAATAATAGTTTAACATTGGAGCCTATTGAAAAAAATCATCTACCATGAAACTACGGAAGAATATTCAACTAAACTTTTTAGATTTTTTATGTCTTTCTTATAATAATGTTCATTTCGTTCAAATCCTACAAAAAATTGCCACCGGGGCGGGACATAGTTTAAATTTGGTTCCTATGAGAAAATCATTTTTGGTATCTTCTGAAACCATTTAATAAGCAAATTTAACTAAACCGCATTGAAATGATGCAGTAAGACAAAAACATAGTTGCCGAGGCAAAACACAGTTTATCATTGGACCTTAAGGGAAAATCATATTTTGGTCAGTCTTCCGAAATTACGGAAGCAAATACAACCAAATGTTACAGGAATCGTGTTTTTGAGTTCCTTCACAAAGCTGCTCACTTTGTTCCGATCCAACAAAAAACGAAAAACATGCTCGACTATGGCAAATGATCGTTTGCCCTGAAACTCAGATTCAACCAAACTTAACAGGAATGATGTTTTTGAGCTCCTTCATAACTATTACTCGTTCCATTCTGACACTCCAAGAAACATGGCTGACCGCACGGAAAATAGTTATTGGAAAATCATCATTTGCATCATCTGTTCTGAAACTATCATAACAAATCTAAACTGATGTATGTATCAGGTCCTATACAAAGATTGCTCATTTCGATTGAAGCCGACAAAAAAGTATAGATGCCAAGATGGAACATAGTTTAATATAAACCTATTGGAAGGTCATGTTTGTCTCGCCCGCAATGAAAGTCGCGGAAAGCGAGACATAGGTGTGCATAGCTTGGTCTTGAATAGTACATGTCAGTCTGCAATATGGCTTTTGACCTTGACCTCAATTTCACGGTCCAGTGACCAGGTTAAGTTTTTTTTTTTTTGCTTAAGTCTGTTTCTCAATAACTACAAGCTAGAAGTCAATGATATTTGGTATATAGCTTGGTCTTGGTTAGTACATGTCAGTCTGCCATATAGATTTTGTCCTTGACCTCAATTTCACGGTCCAGTGACCAGGTTAAGTTTTTTTGCTTAAGTTGGTTTCTCAATAGGTCAATGATATTTGGTGTATAGCTTGGTCTTGGTTAGTACATGTCAGTCTTCTATATGGCTTTTGACCCTGACCTCAATTTCACGGTCCAGTGACCAGTTTAAGTTTTTTTGCTTAAGTCTGTTTCTAAAAAACTACAAGCCATAGGTCAATGATATTTGGTATGTAGCTTGGTCTTGGTTAGTACATGTCAGTCTGGCATATGGCTTTTGATCTTGACCTCAATTTCATGGTCCAGTGACCAGGTTAAGTTTTTTTGCTTAAGTCTGTTTCTCAATAACTACAAGCCATAGGTCAATGATATTTAATATATAGCTTGATCTTGGTTAGTACATATAAGTCGGCCATATGGCTTTTGACCTTGACATCAATTTCACGGTCCAGTGACCAGGTTAAGTTTTTTTTTGCTTAAGTCTGTTTCTCAATAACTACAAGCCATAGGTCAATGATATTTGGTATATAGCCTGGTCTTGGTTAGTACATGTCAGTCTAACATATGGCTTTTGACCTTGACCTCAATTTCATGGTCCAGTGACCAGGTTAAGATTTTTTGCTTAAGTCTGTTTCTCAATAACTACAAGCCATAGGTCAATGATGTTTGGTATATAGCTTGGTCTTAGTAAGTACCTGGCAGTCTGCCATATGACTTTTGCCCTTGACCTCAATTTCACGGTCCAGTGACCAGGTTAAGATTTTTTGCTTAAGTCTGTTTCTCAATAACTACAAGCCATAGGTCAATGATATTTGGTATATAGCTTGGTTTTGGTCAGTACATGTCAGTCTGCCATATGGCTTTTGACATGACCTCAATTTCATGGTCTAGTGAACAAAGTTGAGTGTTTCTGATTATAATAGTTTCTTTATTACTGTAAGTGGAATGGTAATAATATTTGGCTTGTAGGTTGCTCTTGTGTAGTACATGACTGTTTTAGCGACAAGCAGGGACGGGCGAGACATCTATTAGGGTCAACTCTTGTCTTATCATTTCTTCTGAAATGACTTAAGCCAAATAAACCAAATTTTACAGTTACTGACAGCTAGCTAAGGACATTATATCATATGAAACGGATCAATAAGTTTAGAAGGACAACTTTTGAATTTATGTGTCATTAGAGGTCCTTTCCAAAATGTTTTCAACAGGTCCGTACCTCATCCAAGGCTATTGCCAGCGGGAACATAGTTTAACATTGGACCTCATGAAGTTTAGGAAAAAACATTTTCGGTGCAGTTCCTATTTACTTTCTGGCATGTGGCTATGTTTTTCGGCCATTGTAGGTGTTTCCTGTTATCTTTTTTATTCCATTCAAATACATTCACATGAGAAGATTTTCTCAGCAAAAAAACTGTCCAATTAAAGCCAGAGCCCGGAACAAAATTTATGTTGGATGCCAATAAAAGGTCTCTGAAACATCATATTGGAAGCAGGTTTTATCACAAAAGTCCTTCGGCTGTTCCTTTTCAAAATTTGTGTCTTGCACTTCTGCATCCAATCATAGGTGGACCCTATTTGAAATGCAATTCATCTATCTTTGACGGCAATGGTCCAGGTGAGCGGTTCACACTCTTGAGATAAAACTTCTTGTTCTTGCATTCTCTCAACATTAACCACTCATGGAAGTCCATTGATTTTTGGTATGTCGTTGCATTAGCATCAGTTCATATCAGTTTCAGAAGCGTTGATTGCATATGCCCCTACAGTTACGCTTCACTGACTTTGAAATTTTTGCACTGTATATCATGTTGATCGTGTTTATCAATGTTCATTTTAGCCATTAAATATTTAATCTGCAGTTACGTCTTTGGGAGTATATACTTACTTTATATCAAGATGACGGCAAAGATCTCTCAGTCGATCACGTTCAGTTTTTCGCAAGGAGGACATACCGATAGAAAATTTCAGATGATAGTCCTGACCTTCAGTCATACGTGAATGATGATATCATGAGTGTAGCCAGCAGAGCAGCAAGCAAAACGTTATAATAGCTACTACTGTAGATATTTATGCGATGCATCGGGCAGGCGAGACATATCTTGTATCCTATATTACAATTTCAGGCATTTTAGAGGCATCCTTGTCCACGGTTAAAATGTCAATTTTGGAGTACGGTATTGTTCCATTTCTCGGTGCAAACTCAAAATCAGTTAAGATGAGATTCATATATCCAGTTTTGAGTTAACCAAGTCTTATTAGATAAACAATAATAATTTTCTTTTTTAAGGGACGAGAAGCAGAGATTGTCAACATGAAAAGACCATCATGCTTGTTGGTGCTACGGGGTCTGGTAAAAGTACTCTGATAGACGGAATGATTAACTATATCACCGATGTGTCATGGGATGATGACTTCCGGTTTTCATTAGTTGATCTGACAGAAGAGGAAAAAAATAGACAAAAACGCCAGGTAATTGTTGGAGAAACTTCTCTTATAATGTAAGTAGCAACAACGAACTTTTCCACTACTGGTTATACATAACACCGTAATAACAATTATATGAACCGTATTAAAAGTTGTTCACTGATAAATAAATTCTTTATTGACCTTTTAGATTTAAACTATGATTTTTATGCCCCGCCACACGAAGTAGCGAGGTATTATGTGATACCCTCAGTCGTGTGTTCGTCCATCCGTCTGTCTGTCTGTCTGTCCGCCCGTGTGTCCGTCCGTCCTTCACCCGAAGGATTCCGACTGATAACTTGTGAACGAAAAAACACAAGGTCTTTGAACTTAGTATGCAAGTTGTTTACCACAAAACTCAAGTTAAGTTCGATTTTTGGTTCAGAGGTCCAAGGGGTTCTGGAGTTAGGCCTCTTGAAACTTTGAAATTTTGCGAATTTTAGGGTTTCCGACTGATAACTTGTAAACGATATAATACAAGGTCTTCAACATTGGTATGAAATTGTTTAACACAAAACTCAGGTCAAGTTCGATTTAGGGTTCAGATGTCTAAGGGGTTCTGGAGTTATGCCCCTAGAAACTTTAAAATTTTGCGAATTTTCGGGTTTCCGACTGATAACTTGTGAACGAAATAACACAGGGTCTTTAAACTTGGTATGTAAATTGTATACATCAAAACTCAGGTCAAGTTCGATTTTGGATTCAGAGGTCCAAGGGGTTCTTGGGTTATTCCCCTTTGCAAATTTTTGGGTTTGTACTCATAACTTGTGAATGAAATAACATACAGTCTTCAAACTTGGTATGTAATTGTTTACCACAAAACACACGCCAAGTATGATTTTGTTTCAATGGTACACATAGTTCTGGAGTTATGTCCCTTTTAACTTAGAAATTTTGTGAAACGTTGCGGGGTATCATGTAATGCACCATAACTATTTTTAGCTCACCTCACGAAGTGAGGGGGCTTATGTGATACCCCGAGTGTCGGCATCAGCGTCTGCGTCCGCGTCCGATTAGGAAGAATGGTTTAAGTCCATTCCCGCTAACTATCCTGCAATGCATGCTTCGGATGCTGTCGCTGACCTTCATTTTACGCATGAGCGATTTGGTTAGATAGAATGGTTAAGTCCATTCCCGCTTACTGACATCCCCCACATCAACCATTTTGGTATGTATGATGCATTTTTGGATGACAACTGCAATGTATGCTTCGGATGCTGTCTTTGACCTACATTTTATGCATGAGCGACTTTGTTTGGTAGAATGGTTAAAGTCCATGCCCGCTTACTGACATGTCCCACATCAACCCTGTTGGTATATATGATGCATCTTTGGATGACAACTGCAATGCATGCTTCGGATGTTGTCTGTGACCTACATTTTACGCATGAGCGACTTGGTTAGGTAGAATGGTTAAGTCCATTCCTGCTTACTGTCATGTCCCATGTCAACCATACTGGTATGTATGATGCATTTTTGGATAAGAACTTCAATGCATGCTTTAGATGCTCTCTGTGACCTACATTTCACGCATGAGCGACTTGGTTAGGTAGAATGTTTAAAGTCCATTCCTCCTTACTTATATGCCCCACGTCAACAATATTGGTATGCATGATGCATTTTGGAATGACAACTGCAATGCATGCTTCGGATGCTGTCTGTGACCTACATTTTATGCATGAGCAACTTGGTTAGGTAGAATGGTTAAAGTCCATTTCTGCTAACTGACATGCCCCACATCAACCATATTGGTATGTATGGTGCATATTTGGATAGCAATTGCAATGCATGCTCCGGAAGGGACTATGACCTAAATTTTACGCATGAACGACTTGGTTAGGTAGAATGGTTAAAATCAATTCCCACTTACTTACATGCCCAAAACTACCATATTGGAATGCATGATGTATTTTTGGATGACCGCTGCAATGAATGCTTTTATATTTGATATTACTGATTATTCGGATTTCGTTTGGTTTTATGCATTCCCAAAATTTTTTGAAATTATGGTTTTCCTTTGTTTGGGTTTATGGAATAAATTTCCGAAATGGCCATACAGCTCAGTTGGAGTTAACATATGTGTTATTGTCTCATGTTCATTTACTCCACATCCTTTCGTAAAATTTTAAATGCAGTCCATGACCTTAATTTTACACATGAGTGAATCTGTTACAAAGATAATGATAAACAAATAAAGGGATATGGAGTAAATGTACATGGGACAAAATCCCTATAAATACGTGGTAGGATTAAGCAAATGGAACAACGCTTCGATTGTTGTTCTTCATCTTGAAGTCACTATGAGGCCTTCAACAAAGAGCAAACGCTCTTACCTCACAGTAAGTTCAAGACGGCCCCTAGCACCGGTTTAAGCGGAATTCACTTGCTGAATGTCGAACAACGCCACATTCATCCCCTTCATTATGTTTGATGGATGCGGGGTTGTCAACAAGCATAACATATCGGGCGAAGTACTCTTACAAACACTGTCATCCATTGCCCGACAAAGGGACCAATGAAATAGACAAAACAACATATAAACGATCACAGGGCACTCGTCGAGTTGTTTGTAAGAAAACTTGGTAATCAAAATCGGGAGATGTGGGCAAAATAGTCTTTTCCTGTTTACTGACATATTTAATTTGTGACAATGCTGGGCAACGAGGTGAACTTAGCAGGCTGTGGCTGCTCTCTATGTTTTAGAAATATCATAGTATCTGTCGAAACCGAATAAGAAAGATCCAACAGGTCATGTTCAGATTTATCCAATTTTTATGTTCGGCTGTACTGATTTGTTTGTGGAGGTGGCATCAGACTGATAAAGCTTCAGGAATCCAACTATTGAAAACATTTGAAGCCGAATTCTTTTTCTCCATCTGTTGAGTTCTTAGATATTTTTATGAAAAGAAATATGAAATATTTAGCAACAATAATATCAAACAGATGCGATAAACGTAAATTTTATAATTGAATAAAAATATGTCATTAATCATCTTGATGAAAACTACCCAAAGTGACTGGTCTACTACTATGTTTGAATAACTTTGTTAGATTTTTGGGTCCATTTCTTAACAACTACACACAATGTTCCATCATAATTCAGTGATAGAGGATTCATTTTATGCCCAATTGACAAAGATTATCTTTTGCGATAAATTTATTGGCGGGGCATCCGTGTCTTACAGAAACATTCTCTAGTTAGTTTTGTTTTAATGTGTACATTTTGTGTATTTTAACTTTTTTATCCTGGCCTCCCATACCATTTTTACTTTCAAAGTGTTCTTTACGCTAATTTGTGGCAATTGCACACCATTTATTTTATGTATGGTTTTTATTTTAGAAATATAATGCGGACTTTAACAAAATGTTTATTAAACTATCTATAGATGCGAAATTTGACACCATAATACATTTACTTTCTTATCATTGGAGCATATGACTACTTTTGTATGGCTTTATGAGCTAGATTCGGTCCTTTACTAATTTTCTCGCCCACGACAAAAGTTGCGGAAAGCGAGACAAAGGCTTGCAAAGTATGACCCGACGGCGACGGCTTCAAACGCTCAAGATATTTTTTAGAGCCGTTCGATGTAGGAACATCATATCTTGTTCATATGCAGCCTGTGGCGAACCCTATTTTGCGGACTCCAAATCATGTGACCTTGACCTATATTTCGCGGTCCGGTGCCGAGGTTAAGTTTTGGTTAAATTGGGGAATCCGGTAGTTGAAATGGTGATGTGCGGTTGTTCGGATAGTCCGGGCGGCTGCTAGATCTTGTAAGCGTAACTCCCTCTTTAACCATTCAACAGAATTTCACGAAACTTTGTATGTAGCAAGGACATAATATGTAGATGTACATATTGTCAGAATTTTTCATTGTGGAATTTTTCCAGGACTAATGCCCCTTTTAGTTTAGAAATTAAAAATTGCTTTGACCACATGTGTGTCAGCCTAACTTCTATGTAACTGTTCATCAGAATTTCATGCAACTTTGTGTATACATAGCAAGGACATAATAAGCAGATGTGCGTATTATCGTTGATTTTTCATCCCGCAATTTCTTCAGGAACTTATTATATAGGTTTTTTACCATATATCTGTAAACACAACTGTTTTGTAACTATTCCATAGAATTTAATAAAACTTTGTATGCAGCAAGGACATAAAATGTAGATATGCACATTGCCGGGTATTTTCATTGTGCGATTTTCCATGTATTATGCCATTTTGAACTTAGAAATTAATAGGTTTTTTTTTTTGTCATATTCTTGTAAGCACATCTCCTGTGTAACTGTTCAAGGCATTTCATGAAACTTTATGTGTCGAAAGGATACAATATGTAGATGTGCGTATTGTCAGCGATTTTTCATCACTTAATTTTCCAGCAGTTATGCCCCTTTGAATTTAGAAATGTATAGGTGTTTTGCCTTTATGATTGTAAGTAAAACTCTGTTACTATTCAGAGAAATTTCATGAAACTTTGGTTGTAGCAAGGACATAATACGAAGATGTGAATATTGTCGGGGATTTTTCATCACGTAATTTTTCTAGGAGTTAGACCCCTTTCAACTTAGAAATCAGTAGGTGTTTTGACCATATGCTTGTAAGCGCAACTCCTGGTCTATAGCATTCATGAAACTTTCTATACAGCAAGGACTAAATATGTAGTTGTGCATATTCTCTTGAAATGTTCATGGTGTAATATACGCCAGGTATGATGTCCAAATCACTTCGTAGGTGTTTTGACCATATTTCTAAAAAAAAAAAGACTTGACAAATACTTTTGATGAGTGTTAGGGGTATCAGCCAATAAAGCTTTGCAAATATTCAGTTTATCTACTTTCTCTAAGAAGGAAGGAAATCCCCATTTCCATCTTCTATATAGCTTGGTATTGGTCAGTACATGTCAGTCTATCATTAAGCTTTTGACCTTGTCCCCAATTTCACGGTCCAGTGCCAAAATAAAGTTGTTTTATTTTTTTTGTTGAGTCTGTATCTAAATAACTACAAGCTATAAGTCAATATTATTTGGTATAAAGCTTGGCTTTAGTTAGCATATCTGTTTGACTTTTGACCTTGACCTTGTCCTCAATTTCACATGTGCCCAAGTAAATGTTTTTCCTTTAAGTCTGTTTCTCAATTTCTACAAGTGATAAGACAATATTATTTGATATATCGCTTGGTCTTGTTTAGTACATGTCTTTGACCTTGACCTCAATTTCACGGTCCACTATTGTTTCTCAATAGCTACAATTAAGTAATAAGTGAATGATATTTGGTTTATATTTAGGTCTTTTTCAGTACATGTCAGTCTAATATATAGCTGTTGACATTGTCCTCAGTTTGCAACCAAGTGCCAAGGTTAAGTTTTTTATGCCCCCGCCGTTAGGCGAGGGGGCATTAAGTTTTACCCTTGTCCGTGCGTCCGTATATACGTCCGAACTTTTCGTCAGGGATTTCTGAGCTTGTCTATTCAGTAATGATTTGATATTGAGTCTGAAGCTTAAGTATGATGAGTTGTACCGTGTCTCCTCGTTTCAAGTTCGTAACTCATCTACTTCCTGTTTGACGACAATTTTGATTTTTTCCCGTTATAGCCATATATTAAAATTTTTCGTCGAGGATTTCTCAGCTTGCGTATGCAGTAATGATTTGATATTTAGTCTGAAGCTTAGGTATGATGAGTTGTACCGTGTCTCCCTTTTTGTCTCGCCTGCGACAAAAGTCGCGGAAAGCGAGACATAGGCGTGCAAAGTATGACGACGGCGACGGCGACGGCGTTAACTTTTACTAAATACAGGATATTTTGAAAACTCTTTTATGTAGGAACATCATATTTGGTCCAGTGGTAGTACTAATCGAGTGCTACCTGACGGACATAACGTCATGTGACCTTGACCTCAATTTCATGGTCTAGTGGCCATGTTAAGTTTTTCTGCTTAATTCCATTTCTCAATAACTACAACTGGTAGGTTGATAATATTTGGTATGTAGGTTGGTCTTTGGTGGTACATGTCAGTCTGGTGGGTGACTTTTGTCCTTGACCTCAATTTCACGGTCTAGTGGCCACGTTAAGTTTTTCTGCTTAAGTCCAATTCTCAATAACTAGAAGTGGTATGCTGATAATATTTGGTGTGTAGGTTGGTCTTGGGTAGTACATGTCAATCTTGCAGGAGACTTTTGTCCTTGCCCTCAATTTTACGGTCTAGTGGCCATGTTAAGTTTTTCTGCTTAAGTCCATTTCTCAATAACTAAAAGTGGTAGGTTGATAATATTTGGTATGTAGGTTGGTCTTGGGTAGTACATGTCAGTCTGCCAGGTGACTTTTGTCCTTGACCTCAATTTCACAGTCTAGTGAGCATGTTCACTTTTCTGATTAGTTCACTTAGATTTCACATCAATTTAGAGACCAGCAGGGACGGGCGAGACATCTTTTAGGGTCATTACTTGTTCAAGTCCGTAGTACATGTACTTCCTGTTTGACGACAACATT
>MJUU01051788.1:38406-57571 GCA_002080025.1 Modiolus philippinarum | reverse complement strand
GACTGTTTTGACAAAACGTGTCAGTACGTTTCTTGTTATATTCTAGTGATAGTTTTGACCGTTGTAGAAACAAAAATAGAAAACATGATTTTTGTTATATGCTCCTGGAGAGTAGTTAACTATGGGAAAAAGCCGTAGGTTTTCAAAAAACGTTTTTTGAAAACCTACGGCTTTTTCCCATAGTTAACTACTATGCATGCACTCAAATCCCCGAGTCGCAGGAACATGTCAGTATAAAGGCTTACTTTACTTTAGTGAACAAAATCTAACGAAATATTGGCACTTCATTTATCTTTTACCCGTGGACACATGCAGCACATGGAGCTATAGCCAAAACATTAACACATCATATATCAAAGCTAAAAGTTACATTGGTTTTATTTATAATGTCCCTACCCTATCCATGATTTTACAGAGTTTCCTGGTCGGCTACAGTGCCAAGATGAAACATTACTCAGTGAGACTCCTATAATAAAGACGGTTTTAGGCTCACATACAGTGGCAGACAATCCGAAAGCAAAGATATATAAAAACAATAAGCCTCCCCAATCTTAATTTGAGAGACTTAAAAACAGAGACTGAAAATGGCTATTCATGATGTAAACATGACAATACACGGCGACGTTCCTCTAGCCCCATCCTACGGAGTTTATATTTCTCAACTGGTACGATTCGCACGCGTTTGTTCTACTCTTGACGACTTCAATGAACGTAACCTTACTATCACTTCAAAACTTTTGCAGCAAGGTTACAGATTTCATAAATTGTTAAATACATTTAAAAAGTTTTATCGAAGATATGAACATCTGACATCTAAAAATAATGTCACTCGAAAACAGCTTATTTCTAAGGGCATTTCCCATCCTCGATTTTACGGAAATGTTGTTAAAAAATGTCAGAAACTGATTAAAAATCCAGAAAAACTGGGACGTAACTTACATTCTTTACGCAATAGGGGATATCGACAGGATATTCTACACGTGTCCGTTAAATTAGCTTTGGGATCCAATGACCTGAGGATTTTACACACATACTGGCCTCTCACTGACACTGCCGATGTCTGCTGAAATACATGATGATTCTTTACCAAACCCATTGGGAGTTTTGAATTTGATTTTCCTTCCGTAGTGCGACAGTGTTTTACCAGCAGACTAGGCTCCTTGAGCTAGCCGGCAGTTTAGCGGCGAGCACTCTTTGACCCATCTTTCAAAATTACGTTTTGTTCCCCCATTATTCCTTTCTAGATTGCGGTCATGGAGTTAGTAGTCTACCTGTATGGGTTTTATTCGTATGTTTATTCTACTATAGGGAAACGGGACAGAGAAAGGGGAGGTTTGGGTACCCATAAACCGGTTTAACCCTACCGCTGGCTTTTGCTAGTGCCGGTACCAAGTCCGGCTGTCCCGAGTTCCTATCGTTGTTTATGTTTGTCTTTTGTATTTTTATTGTGGGCTTTTTCTTGTGCAATTCCTATTTACTTTCTGGCATGTGGCTATGTTTTTCTGCCATTGTAGGTGTTTCCTGTTATCTTTTTTATTCCATGTATACAGACAAAATGACACAGACAACACAAATAAAGAGAAATAAACAAAAACACCAGAAAACTGAAGCACTAGCAAGTGTGAACCACCAAGTCCTCCGGAAGGGCATTAATGATATGCTCCTCCAAATTGAAAAGTCTGGTTTTGCTTAGTCTTTGTTTGTTAGTACGGTCAACTGGAGACATTGTAATGATCTGTCATATTTCGTCCTGTTTGTCTGTTGACAAAATCGTTGTGCAATTAAATAACAGGAGATATAAATGCAATAGCGAATGCTCAAGTATAAGACACGGACATGTCACGATGGAAAATTACTGCTCAAAACAGAAAGTTCACTATTGGAAACTTGAAATCATCACGCTTGGTGTCAAACGTCCAGAATCACTATTACTAGAATGAATAGTAGAGCCTGGTAAAAGTCTGTTCAGTTTCTTCGCTGGCATTCAAGGCTAAGCCTTCCTCATATTAAGTTGAAAATCGACGAATTTCATATTTACGGGATGACTGCTAATTTAGCATGTTTTTCAAAGGGACGTCACTCGCTAACACCCGACATTTTGGTTTTCGGTCTCATTAGGGAAAGGACGGTCAGTAAAATATTTTCTCTGGCAACGGTTACGATTTTAACTGTGGTAATTAATTACCCGAACAATCTATCCTTAAAGTTTTGAAATAATTTATTTAAAGAGAATCGAGATACTACCCCTAGTCCAGTGATAGATACCTATGTATTCGAAATCTACTGCTGTTCCTTTTAACAATGGAACCGTAAACCTGACTGTCGGGTCAGTAAATTACTTCTCTTTGTGGAAAACGTTTTAAAAACGGAGCCAAAGCTGGGTCTATTCAAGGTAATAAGTTGAAAATTCGAGATAAAAACTTGAAAATTCAAGATAATAAGTTAAAAATTCAAGATAAAAACTAGAAATTCAAGATAATAAGTTGCAAATTCAAGAAAAAGTAAAAAATTCAAGATAAAAACTTGAAAGTTCACGATTATCAATTGAAAATTCGAGATAAAAAAATGAAAATTCAAGATAAAAACTTACAATTCAAGAAAATAAGTTGAAAATTCAGGAAAAAAGTTGAAAATTTAAGATAATGAGTTGAAAATTCAAGAGAAAGAGTTGAAAATAAAATTCAAGTTAACAACTTGAAAATTAAAGATAGCAAGTTGAAAATTCAAGATAAAAAATTGAAAATTCAGGATAAAAAGTTGAAAATTCAAAATTCAAGAACTTAAAAATTTAAAAAATAATATATGGTTCTTAACAAAATTCAGCAGTCTTCGAAAACATAATAATTTTAATGAATACTTGACTTGTACAAATGTTTTCCCTTGGGGTACAATGTAAATTATGTTCGCCGCTGGTCGACATCTTGGATATAATGCGCACCTGAATGCCCAAGTTTGGTTCCAATTGACCGTGTAGTTTCAGAGGAAAAGATCTTTTAAAACGTTCTTACAGGGTATAATGTTAAAACTATGTTCCTGTCTGGCGGCAGTCTTGGATATAGTGCAGACCTGAAAAAAAATCTTTTTTTGCAAAGGACTTACTAAATACTTTTGTGGCCGAGTTTGGTTCCAATTGGACTAGCAGTTGTAGAGGAAAAGAGCTTTGAATGTGTTCATCCATCAGGTCCAACGTTAAACTATGTTTCCCGCTGGTGGCCATCTTAGATAAAGTACGAATATGAAAAACATCTTTTTTGCAGGGGACCACCTACTCTCGTATTTTCAACTTAATATCTTGAATTTTCTTTTTTTTTCCTTGAATTTCAACTAATTATATATTTTTTTTCATTTATTTTTTTTTTTATTTTAATTTAATAATAATTCATGTCTTTTATCTTGCATTTTCAACAAATTGATTCGATTTTTCAACTTATCTTGAAAATTGAAGTTTCGATCTTGATTTTTCATAATTTTTTATCTTGAAGTTTCATTTTTTATTTGAACTTTCAACTTATTATCTTGAGATTTCAAGTTTTTATCTTGAATTCTCAATAAAGAAATCTTTCAAAAGAAAAATTCTGAGTAGCCGATCTGGGCATCCATAGTCTTCAACATATTACATTACATTTTCCTCAGGATAAGCATGTAAATCTGTTTATACAGGTCTTGAAAAATAAATTATATGAGTCTAAAGTCAAGGACCAACTGAGTTTTAGGATGTGATATTGTCGAGAATACATTTCCACTGAGGAATTTGGCCGTTACATTTTGAGTAACACGCAACACTACATTGGAATTTCACTGCATTTGAATATCACTGTAACAGATAAGGTCCTATTTTAAAGATTTACATCTCGTCAGTGCAACTTGCTTCTAAAGATAGGAAAACCACAACCGAAATATACTCCCTCGGAAGGGTGTACAAGACTGTAGAAGAAAAAAGGTAGGAAAATTCCTGCTCCTACCAAGGGATTCCCGAAATCGATGGATCTCGCTGGATCAGTCAGGGAAAAATTATGAACTTTCAATGTTGAGATATGTATTAATCATTTAATGACTGTTTTTATCATTTAGAATTGATGGTTGTGTTCTAAGGACAATCATTCACGTCGAACTCTTCGAATTCTTCGCCAAGTTTTTTAATTATATATCATTTCGTAACTAATACTCAAATATAAATCAAATAACTGACAGGATAGATCTAAAGACAATAAAGAGATTTTTATTTGATTATTTCCATCAATTAAGACCATCTACATTGTATCTATACCTACCAATAGCTATCCCAGCCGAGAAATATGATTTTTTCACAATCTCATTGGTTTTGTGAAAAAACTTCCCATCTATTGTGAGTTTTTCCGTAACTTCCTTCAGAAAAAGAGTGAAAAACTCTTTTCGGGGACCACCGAAATCCTGGCATATCTCACCATAAAATGTAAGCTCGAGTGGGAATCTTAAATTTCCAACAGCCTGCAGTTCAGAGACTGCGTCTTCAAATAAGGTGTATCTCCCTACATGGATTTCAGCAGTTATGCCTGTCATATCAACTTCTTCCGATTCTGAAGTTATATCCAGTTGCCTTCCAACCAAAAAATGGTTTGTGAAGGCTTTTACTATGGATGTTGGTTCTTCTTTCTTTCCACTGAAAGACGTTAATAAAAACTATATTCAGTAATTAGATTCAATATATTTATTTTCCCGTTAGCAACGTTGCATAGTAACTATTAGTCTTGAAAAGCCCCACGAAGGGTCAAAACGTTAGACAAAATAATGCTCTTGTTTTTTCATTATATATATATATAAAAGAGTCTTAGAGCTTACACAACGATACCCACACAGATGTTGACTAATAAGAATTACATAATAAATAATACAATAATCACACAGGACAGAATTTTCAGTCTACAGAAGACTTTCATCATTGTCATTTAACTTTCATTTAAATAGAGTGTATTCGATGTCGTACTACAGCTCGCTGATAGCTCCAGGTAAATTTAGTAACGTATAAAATGTTATCAATCTTGAACTCGATCGATAAGTGAATAAAATGATTATATACAGGCAGGGAAGTAGTTCACAAAAATTGTCTCCCTGTAAATTTGTTTACCTGTCATCTCCTCAAATAAACAAGATTTGTGATGTAAAAACAAAATCAAATTTCTAACATTTGTGGTATTTTTTACATTTCACACACTATGTATCTTATGCTGCAACAATCGCTGTATGGTACAGATCTATGAGAAATATACAATCGTGGTTGATTAATTTATAAAACATTGTTTTAAAACCAACCCTATCTGATAGCAAAAACTGTACGATAATACAGAAAAAATTCTAGCAACCCTCAAACGCCATGGGCGGAAACAAAATTTAGGAGTATTATTAAATATATAATTATGAAATCTGAAGATGGCCTTTTTGGGGATCCACTTTGAAAAACGGACACTAAATTGATCTTTTATGCCGATTTGCGCATTGTATGTGCATCTATACGTTCACATGTGGCAATCTACGTTGTTTTCATATAAATTCAAAATAAACAAATGAAAAATATTTGTATTTTTTTTCATTGGAAATAACTTTTATAATTATGCATCTATGGTAACAATCCAAATATAACATTTCTACCTCATTTAAACGAGAGCTCACTATCTATTGTTCTATTTCAACCACTTCCACGCCTGTATACATAAAGATTTATACATGGCCTTTTCCATATCAGCACGGTTATCCCGAGACCCCCATATCAGCCCTAGGCGCCAGGCCATGTCTTTTATGTTTATTATATACTTCCAATTAGGAGTTGTCATCACACCCGGGTTGAAATAGCCATATCACCGGGCTGATATGGATATTTCAGAACGAGGCGGTCTGATATGGCCATATTAGACTGGGTATATGATATGGACTGTTAACTTCCGGCTAATAAATATAATGATTGAGAATCTTGAGCATAATGTTATTATTTACAAACAGTCAGAATACTTTAGAGTGCTACGATATGGATTATTGATAATTAAAATAAAAAAATACTTTTAGCATTCAAAATAAAAACACTGTGATGGTAAACAGATCATAACAAATTAAGTTTTTTGTTGATTCCCTCAGGATCTAAGTTCTTTTATCAAGAATCCTTCTCGGGCCTGACGTTGGTTGTCTGTCCAGTTAGAGTTCTGCTCGATGACCTTGATTTTTGTGAGATTAAGGTCATCGAGACTATGACCTGGCAGCTTGAAGTGCTGGCTCACAGGTAAAAATTCTTTTTAGTTCACCTGACCCAAAGGGTCAGTGTGAGCTATTGCCATCACTTGGCGTCCGTCGTCCGTCCGCCCGTCGTCCGTCGTCCGTCCGTCCGTTAAACTTTTTACATTTTCAGCTTCTCCTCTGAAACTACTGAAGCAAATTTAACCAAACTTTTTAGGAATGATGTACTAAAGGTCCTCAGTTTACAAAGATTGCTCATTTCGTTCCGATCCGACAAAAAACATGGCCGCCAGCGCGGAACTTAGATTTAACATTGGACCCTATGGGAAAAATCACATTTTCATCTTCTGCCCTGAAACCCCTGAAGCAAATTCAACCAAACTTTACAGGAATGATGTACTAAAGGTCCGCAACAACAATTGATCATTTTGTTCCCATCCGACAAAAAACATGGCCGCCAGCACGGAACATAGTTTAACATTCGACCCTATGGGAAAATCACATTTTCATCTTCTACTCTGAAACTACGGAGGCAAATTTAACGAAACTTTATAGGAATGATGTACTAAAGGTCCTGTACAAAAATTGCTCATTTTGTTCCGATCTGACAAAAAACATGGCCACCAGCACGGAACATGGTTTAACATCGGATCCTTTGGGAAAATGACATTTTCACTCTGAAATCGCTAGAGCAAATTTAACCAAACTTTACAGGTATGATGTATGCAAGATCCTTTACAAAGATTGCTCATTTCATTTCAATCCGACATAAAACATGGCCACCAGCATGGAATTTAGGTTTAGCATTGGACCCTATGGGTTAAATCACATTTTCATCTTCTGCGTCTGAAACCGCTGAAAAATTCAACCAAACTTTACAGGAATGATGTACTGAAGGTCCTTAACAACAATTGCTCATTTTGTTCTGATCCGACAAAAAACATGGCCGTCAGCACGGAACATGATTTTAACATTGGACCCTATGGGAAAATCAAATTTTCATCTTCTATTCTGAAATGGCTGAAGCAAATTTAACAAACTTTACAGGAATGATGTATGGAAAGGCCTTTACAATGATTGCTCATTTCATTCTGATCCGACAAAAAACATGGCCACCAGCGTGGAACTTAGGTTTAACATTGGACCCTATTGGAAAAATCTTCTGCTCTGAAACCACTGAAGTTAATTCAACCAAACTTTACAGGAATGATGTACTAAAGGGCTTTAACAACAATGGCTCACTTTGTGCTTATCTCACAAAAAACATGGCCACCAGCACGGAACTTAGGTTTTACATTGGACCCTATTGGAAAAATCACATTTCCATCTTCTGCTCTGAAAACATTTAAGCATATTCAACCATACTTTACAGGAATGATGTACTAAAGGTCCTGTACCAAGATTGCTAATTTTGTTTCAATTCGACTAAAGTCATGGCCGCCGGCAGGGAACTTGCTTTTAACATTGGACCCTATGGGAAAAGTCACATTTTAATCCTCTGAAACTGCTGAAGCAAATTCAACCAAACTTTACAGGAATTATGTATGGAAGGTCATTAACAAGTATTGCTCATTTAGTTACAATCGTATGGAAAACATGGCCACCAGCAGGGAACATAGTTTAGCATTGGACCCATTGGGAAAGTCATTATTTTCATCATCTCCTCTGAAACCAGTGAAGTGAATTCAAGAAAACTTTACAAGAATGGTCTACAGAAGGTATTTTACAAAAAATGCTCATTTCATTTCAATCCAACAAAAAACAAGGCCTCCAGTGCACAACATAGTTTAACATTATAGCCAGGTACATGTATGTGAAAACCATACTTTTCATTATCTTCTCTGAAACTATTTAAGCAAATTTAAACTGTATTGGAGTGATGTATTGAAGTTCCTTGGCAAAGATTACTCATTTCAATAGGATCAGACAAAAAGCACTGGTGTCAATAGAGAACATAGCTAGAGATGAGACCCCATTGGTAAAAAAACATCTTTTTTGGTCATGCATGGCATAGTCAAAGCATTTTGTCAGGTGAGCGATACAGGCTCAGTCTCTGAGCCTCTAGTTTTTTGTAAGGTCACTCCTGTGTCCGTTCTGACGTTTGTATTCGCCGACGTATTGGAGACCACAGGTAAGACACTCAAATAAATAAATGACATTTGCACTTGTGCAAATATATATATATACTTTCAGTATGAACAATGTGAATAGCACGAGTACGAGTATATATACTCTTGAAAAGGGCCAGTCGTGCTCGATCAGTGTAATAACTCAGTAGGTATAGCTTTTCAAGTGAAATCGTTGTTATGTTGTCAAAGCTAGGCAAAAGTGATATCTAGAATAAAGATTCTGTAATCGATTATTAGATAAAGTTGATCGAATTTTGACTCGATATTATAGACCATAAAAAAAATTGAAAAAAAAAATTATTGAAGGTTAACTCGAAGTTGAAATCGAATTACTACTCGAAACATAACTCAAACTTGAACTCAAACTATAACTAAAGGTTTAACTCCAGCGCAAACTTTTACTTGAACTCTAGATAAAAATTAAGGTAGTAGACCTGGGGTAGAAGGGGATAACTCCTTTTTGTATAAAATTACTTGTTCTGATTGGTATTAATGAAACACAAGATTTTTAATTTAATATCGTTTTATAATGAATAGGAATAAAATGTCCATCTTATCATGAAACTACATTCTTTTAATCAAAGACCCTATAATGCCTGCATTAAAATATCCAGGTTTTGAATCGTATCTTTAAAAAATCAAAATAATTAAAAGTCAGATTTTTGGCAAGGGAGGTAATTCTTTAAATTTGACGTTCAGTATTTTTAAAGAATATTGTGTATGCAGTTTTCCAATCATTGTGAAAAAATGGTCCGATGAATTTTTATAAAATTTTGATAAAGTCGAATGTCTGGAGGATCTTTTATTTCTCAGTTTTTTTGTGAAAATTGAATTATAGAATTTTCGTCTAGGAGATATTGAATGAAGCTGAGATTTCAGCAATGTTTTCACTATGGAATTTGTTTTGTACTGCAAATCAGCACTTAATACATGCTTATGATCATGATTATCTGAAATTTAGGTCTACAGCTTTCTAGGAAGCAGTTTAGTATTTTAACTCTAATTTATGCAGATTCTTATTTATATACAGTACAATAGTAAATGCCTCATGGTGATTTCTGAACAGAATTTAAGACTCCTAAGATAAGGGTGTGAACTGTAGATAAAAAATCTTACGGTGAAAATTTTTAAATTTTTTTCTTAAAATATATTTGCACATAATTGTATCATACCACAAATTTAATGAAAATTGAATTTGTGGAAAATTTTTGGGTTACTCCGGGTATACTACCTTTATGTCCAAATTTGACCGTCTGTTAGATTTTGTGTGTGTATTGATTTTTATCCTTTTTTTTCTTCCTTCAAAATGGGTCTTTTTAAAACTCATACTTACACCTCCTGTAAAGTTTTGTATATAATCGAAGCTACAGCATCCTCATATTCACCTTGAAACTGACCAGAAATTGCGTGACTATCATCTCTAAAATGTTAAAAATAAAACTAATACTAAACCAGCTCGAAAGATTATGATGGAAACTCCACAATGTTGCAATTCACATGGTAAACTATCATGTATTATTAATGCATGTGGACATAGTGCTATCTTTAATGATTCCTGACCATTGAACTTAAACATTTTCTCCTTCATTACAGCTGATTCGGCTTAGCATGTTGTAAACAAATTACCTAGTTTGCTAGCTAAGTTTGGTCCATTGTTTAGTTTACCTATGAATGTGTATTGCTTTGAATAACAAACTCAGCTGTCCAATCAGAAACCATCTTTAAATGACTCTGGTTAGTCAAGCTTAGACTATTCCAGATTGTATCAGAAAGACAACCATATTAGTAAGCACATCTGACTTCATAGAAATATGTTTTCCTTAGCTTGCACACAAGTACAATGTATGAAACTAAGTACTTTATCCCCATTATAACTATTATAAATATCAGAAATCAACGGTGACAATACAAATACACTTTAACATATTTAAGATCACTGAATCATGAACCAAAATAATTTGTAAACAATAAATAGTAGCACTTCAGACCAGGAGAGGCAAATTAGCAGCTTTAGAAACCAAATATGGAAACTAACATCTATATAACATCTATATAAAAACTGGATAAAATTGAGACTAACAGACAGACAGAAAATAAATAATAATAATTATTAATAAGTTTTATTGAGTTGGCATGTAAATATAGCAAACAACCAAAGCTCTATAGAGTTTTTAACGGAAAGACAGACAGACTGACACCTTTATCACTATATATCAATAACTCAGATATATTTTCACCTAGAAATAAATAAGATAACTTTATTTCTCATAAACTAATTTACAAAGGTAAAATTGTTATCATGCAATTAAATTATAAAAAGGTCTATAATCCCTTCATCAAGCTTAGGCATGTTGAACATTTAACTACATGGATCAATACACATTCTTAGGTTGATCTAACAAAGGTAGAGAGTTCGCAAACTTTGATCCTACATGCTAACCTGTAATGGCTGTAACTCTGCAATATTGTAAGAAGACTTGCAAAATGATCTCGGTCTGATGTTTGATAATCAGATAATGGCTTCACGAAAATAAAGATGTGAACATAAAACCAAGGTTGAATTACACTATGGATCTTAATTTTCTTACAAATCTTCAACCTATGACTTAATTACCGTATATTGATTCATTTGATATGATTTTCCGTTATAAAGTATAAATATACTTTATAACCCACATCATTTCAAAATAGACAAACTAGTATCGAAATGCAATATCCTCTAGACATACTACAAGAATACTGTAAAAAAATAAAACGATAAAATACTTATTCAAATGTTTTTTTTTATACCTTTTACTTGTCCTAGCTGCAACCGTTGCATTTGATGCGATGCTAGAAGTAATTGTGTTATGGTTAGTATCAGGGAGATGTATTGTTCTGTCTGGGTCATCATGGTCATCTGTAGAAGTTGTTTGTTTGTCTAATGATGGAAGATCTTCGGATGATGAGGAATCTGTTATTACAGTCACATGTGTGTTTAATTCATAGTCATCTAAAAAAATAAATCATGGTTAACGTGTTGTACTTTTTATGGGTCATTAGAAATTTCGTAACATAAATTTTGTTTCATTATTTTATCATTGTCAAAATTAAATGAACGATGCTGATTTAAGACGGATGATTACATGCACGACTAGTCTACTCAAAATATATCATCAGTACATGCACACCGAAAATGTCCCAGTGACATAAAAGCGGATAGTGATTCAGTATATAATACGAATTCTGCTCAAACCGGAACAAGGGACCGTCTTGAACTTGCCATGAGGTATGATTTTTTGCTCATTACACTATGGTGACTTAAAGATGGAGAACAACAAGAAAAGCGTTGTTCCTTTCCTATTTATTCAATGTATTTACTGGGATTTTGTCTCATGTATATTTACTTTATATCCTTACATTTTTCTTATGAATGAAAACTTCGGAAAATTGTCAACTCTCATTTATTTCTTAACAAATTGTCATTGGTGAAGAAATTTGCTTCGAAAATTTACTACCTACTTTTTTCACACAGATAAAGGCGAATTCTGTCAATTTTCATTTTGGGATCTTAAAAGTTTCTATATCCATTGATCGAAAATTCCTCTGAGTTATCTGGAAGGTTTTTAACAATAGACCATATCCGAGTTCTGGTATTTAGATTCACCAGCAATTGTTTGTCCGCCCTACGTCACAAACGTGTCCGCCCCATGTGACCAAGAATGTACTCCAACAAGATAGTTTCATGACGTTTTAGGCTTTATGACGTAACGTCTTCTACACTGTGACGTGGTCTGTTAAATCCTGATACTAGAACTCGGATTTGGTCTATTGTTCCATCTGGGTAAACTAACTCCAAATCTCTTGAACTTTTGTATTTTTTACGAAATTGTTGATTTATCGCTGCAAATTTTTCGAATGATGCATCCTTTATCCTTTTCGTGGTGTTTCCTACTTTGGAAAATGGACCAACCACAACCTTGCCTCCATAATTTGAATTACTAGCAGACATCTTTGAAAAACATCCATTTTTAAACCGCCCAATTCCAACGAAAATCTGAAAAAAGTTATATATAAATTTAACAGTGATATATTTTATTTTACATATTGTTTCCTTAACAAACATGCTAATGTGATTTATGTCATTTCATTAAGGCTGACACATATGCAGATAATTTGTAAAGATTAAAGCGAGGTAGGTGTTCATGAGACAGACGACAAACCAAAGGTTAGGACTTGAAATCCTCCAACTACAAAATCTCTCTCTTAGCGTATTTACGTTATGATCGGTCCTTTGTTTTCCCACTCCTTTCCAAAATGAACTTCAAGTATTAGTTTATGTGATTAGAATTTGCTTCTGAGGGTGGAAATATAGTTTCTACAACGAGAACTAAGTTGATTATGAAATTTCTCACATCGAGTTAAATAAATTTTGCAAATGTTTGAAAACGAGGCTTGCCGAGTTTTTAAACATTTGAAAATTTATTTAACAAGATGTGAGAAATTTCATAATTAACGTGTTTAAGTTGTAGAAAATGTTTCTCTAATGACATAATGTAAAACACCGAGGATTATGTTCTGAATGGATTTGGCGGGAAATTCCACGCAAGTTGTTCTCTCACTAGTGACGAGAAATATTTTTATCACATCGGTCAGGCGTTGGTTAAATTTGCTAGAAATTAGAGAAAATGTATTCTTACCGTGTCTACTTTGTATCACAGATAAATCAACATTTTTGCCAATTAACCCCTCAACTCTTTGGATATACAGTGAAACCTGTCTATACCGAACCCTGACTAAACCGAAAACCTGTCTAAACCAAACACAATGTGAAGACCCTATCTATCAATTTCTATATATTTTGAACCTGTGTAAACCGAACACCTGTCTAAACCGAACAAAATCTTCAGTCCCAAAGGGGTTCGGTTTAGACAGGTTTCACTGTAGTAGCTTCTACTATTACCAATAACAAATCCTCGTGGTTACGGGTATCCTTGTAAAAATTTACCACACATTACATATACATATATCCTTTTTTTTATTTGAGATGACGCTTCAAAAACTAGAATGTTCGCTTTCAAGTTAACATTTTCTCGGTTAAAGGTTGCTTGATTATTTGAAAAAAATGAAAAAGCTAAGAACTTAATGGCACAAATAAAGTATATTTGAGGTCAAATACAAACTATGAAATTCTTTTACAAAAATTGCACGCAATCCATGTTTTGATACCCTTAACTGCAGTATCCGCTTAACCTCAGCAATTGTCTGAGCTGAAAATTGAATATCTGATGATTAATAAAAATGGCTTACAGACACTTCAGAATTTTCATCTTTCATTTTTAAGCTTGAAGATGTTGATAGGGTATTGCTGCTTTGTCTGGATTGATCTTTCGATTGCTGCTGGAACCTATTTCTGTATGTCAAAAAAGTGTGGAACCTTGAAGAACTTGAAGAATCTGTTGCTGAAAATGGTAAAAAATAATCATCAGTGACAAATTGCTTTTTTTTTTATATTTTGGTTCTTATTCGGAGACGTTTTCATGTTATGTTTTATTTATGTTGTTTGGATTGTTTTTTTTATATGAAGAAAAAGTAATACGTCACTCCCTTTCTTCTTCAAATAGATATATTTACGATGTGGCTAGCCGGAAGAATGGACAAAAAAGTTTATTTTTCCGGCAGTTGACTATCATAAAAGTTTTTGATAATTATTGACATTTTAATAAATAACATATAAAATAAGTCGTTAATTTGCAATTTCTATGAAATAAAAGCTAGATTAAAGTATTGTAAAGTCGTTGGATATTGATAAATGCGAGAATAATTTGTTAAAGTATGTATCATTTATAGCCGGAAAGGTGTAGTATGTATCATTTTTGGCCGGAAAAATAGACAAAAATGTCTTTTTTCCGGCCATGTAAATTCATATAAAAATTAATAGTTACAATATCGTAAAAATTACAATTATCAAAAGGAAAAACAAGTAAAGGTAAATTAATAATAAGATTTATGATTCTTTAAAAGAAAAAAATATATTTGTTTTTGTTTAAATCGGATAATTTGTGCATTCTATTTTTTGGCCGGAAGGTTAGACATTTTTACATATTTTCCAGCTAGCCGGAAGAAATGTCACGACCTATAATTTAAAGCATTTCAAATTTTCCACGCATTGACCGGACCATTTCACTTAAAAAATTTTGATATGTAATAATAGGTACTCCAACGAAAAAACTGAATATTCGCATGCAATGAATATATCGGTGCAAATAGATAGTTATCTGCTTCAATAATAACAATTGAACTTTTAATCCTCCAAAAATTTTGATTAAGGGTAAATTAGCATAATTAAAAAATTACAATTTTTCCACTTAGGGTATAATTTATCTTCGCACTTACCAGCTAAGGTAAAACTAGTTCGAAATTATTTTGAGTTACGGCGCTTTGGCCACTAATTGAGATTAACTACGACATAATTTTAAGAAAACTGCAAAAACAAGTAAAAGTTAAAGTACCGTGCACAAAATCTATTTGTAACTTTGCAATTAAAAAGTAGGAAATGTAATTTAAATACAATACTTAACGTGCGTCTTCATGAACCATGTCATAAATAGGTATTTGTGCAATGAAAATTGCTAAATCATAAAACTGTGCTTACAAAATTCTTCGTCGGAGTCCTTATATGTATTTGACGACTTTAGTTGTCTTTGACATTTTATTTATTCTACTTATTCTAGGTATGGAAGCTGAATATAAAATCACAATATAATTTTAAACATCATACCTTGTGCTGTTCCAGGACCACATTTGACTATATAGTGCCTATCATCTACAGCCCAACCACCATCTGGCTCCACAAAAACACCTTCACGGCACAAAATGTGATACATTTCTCCATTTTCTATGTAACGTAGTGATAAAGCATTAGGAAAAGCGCTGCCTGTAATAAATTGTATTAAAAAATCACACAAGATTATATTAACATATGATTAAGGGGCGCATTTCTTTTCCGGAAATTTTTCATATGTTAATTTTTACGTTCCCGCAAATTAAAAGTTTACGTTTCCGGAAATTTTCATGTATTATGTTTCTGAAAATTGACCTGGTTCATAAGATATTCTGATTACAATTTTAATAATTTATAACGGTGAAAAAAGATGTTTGACCAGAAAAGATAACGTCATTGTACTAGGTGGGTCCTAACTATTTGGCTTAACTATAGTAAGACTTCAATGATAAATTCAGTAAACATTTTGTATATGTTCACTTTCAAATTTAATACGTCGAGTATAAAGTGAATATAATGGTTAAGATGCTATCCTGTAAAACCAACCAAAGTGAAGGCTGAAAAAAGTATCAAAATAAACATGTGTGTATTAGAACGTGTTAATTTGTACCTGATACCTTTTTACAAAAAGTACCGGAAATTTCCAAAGCTGCATGGACGTTGCGCACGCTATTGCGACATTTTATCATTTTGCCCCTATTTCTCGCTTTTCTTTAGAAATACATTTTTATGTGAGTACGCTTATCTTTAATTTTAACATAAATTTTCTTCTGCGTGTTCATATTGCATTTATATCCGGAAAAAAATCCAACCGCGCTCAAATAAAAGAAAATTAAGAAGCCATATTGTTGACTAAAACTTGATTTTTTTAAGCGTCACATAAAAAATAATTGTTTTTTCACTTTTGTTCTATGGATCTCCAAAAAATGTTGAACGGAAACTCCGCGAAAGCACAGCTTTATGACATCATCGTACTAAAGACGTATCTTTGAAACCGAAAAAGTTTGAAAGGCATTAAGGTGTTCTTTTCGACCCGTCAGATCGAAAAAAATAACGAATTCATAATTCCATGTAGAAGAAATACCTGCTTCTGGCTTAATTTATATAGCAAATAAGATAACAATTTTTATACTGTTAAAAAGTTCACGATTTAAAGAATTTTTACGTAAAAATCAGACATTTTTCACTTTTCCACGTAGAGCAATATAAAAAACGACAGGTCTAGCGGAATTGTCCACTGTCGTCAAAGTGTTTTAACAAACTACAAATAAGAAAAAGAAGGGAAACGGGGAATGTGTCAAAGAGACAACGACCCTAAGGGGAGCAATAACAACTCAAAGCCACCATAAGATCTTCAATGAACGGTGAGGAAACCCCACACCCAACGGTAGGTCGGAGTTGGCCCCTAAACCATATATTCACGCGTATTTTTCATAAAACTGTTTTTCGATTGTAATTATTATTTTTCATAGAAAATAAGTTAACTGTTTTTCGATTGTAATTATTCTTTTCATAGAAAGTAAGTTCATTTTATGCACTTTGTGATGATTGAAATTAAAATGTCGATTAATTCCCCCCCCCCCAAAAAAAAAGTTGTACATGATTTCCGAGGTCTAGCGGAATTGTGCAACGTTGATATTAGTGCGGTCAAGGAAGTGGCAAAACTTTCAGTTCACCGAAATTAAGATTTACAACCAAAGCTCTACCGTCATGCAAAGACAACATTGTACACATTTGTCAGGTTTTCACGTCTGATATATCTACAATGTAGACATTTAACATCGGATGAATCTAACACATTGTGTAAGCTTAGTATATTAGTCTAGACTTCATTACAGAATCAGAATCAGAATCAGAATATTTTATTACCAAATTAGGGCCCCAGGAGGGCATGATACATCAAACATTTATGATTGGTATACAAGTACAATATTACAGAAAACGGTATAAGCAATAAATAACAATTAATAATTTAAAAGTTTTGCCACTTCCTTGACCGCAGCAATATTTTAAACATTTTCATAGGAAACGCGATGTTCGCTCTTTACGGCGTGTTGATGAGGAAATGTTCAAACTTCTCATATTCTCAAAAAAAATCTTTGCATGAAATCAAAATCTGAAACTCAAAAGAGAAGAAAATCAGATCGAGGAAACGAGTGTAATTTAATTATAGAAAAAAGGCGTTTTATTTGCTTTATTTACAATATGGCATTGTAACATGTATATCATACAAGTACTCACGCTCCGATTTTTATTGCTGATATACAATAATAAATAGAACAATACAAAATGATCAGTAAATAGTGATTAAATGTCCATTTTGATAACAAATACTTGAAGGTATTTTGTAAAACGGAACTTTGTTTATTTGTAAATATGGAATTGAAACAAATTTGTATGTGCAAGGATCGTGTAGAGATTTCACCAAGTGACCGTATTACAATATCCGAGTTAAAAAATCCTCAAACCATATCTACTTGAAACAACTTATATAGTCATAAATTTGACAAGCCAATTCAAATTAAGATATTTTTTCTAAATTATAGCATATAGATCTATGTGTGTCCGATTATATGTCGCTAATTATAAAAGTTTTTTTTTAATTTTATTAGTGAAAGAATACACAATTGATATTAGTGGTTTTGATGGTTGATTTTCAAATGTCTAGAATGTCTATAATTCATTTATAAAGTACAATTATTGCGGTGCAAATTAGTTATATATATATTCAATGGGACCGGAGTAATATATATCAAAGTCTAAGGTAATTATGTCATTTCTAGTCTGACGGCGTAATTATTGCTAGAATTGACGTTGCGCAGCCGACACCAATATCGTGCGGAACGTCATAACGTTCAAAATTTACTGGATCATGCAGTGGTTTTCGACTCTTATTTTTTTTTAACTTTTTTTTATTGTAAAATGGCTCACACTGAAACATTATTGTGAATATTATTTCACTAAATATTTTCTAATGGTAATATATTTCTATTACGGAAAGGTGACTTTTTTCTGGAAATGTAATATATATTTTTCCGGAAAGGTAAACTTTTTCTTCCGGTAACGTAATATCTTTTTTTCGGAAACGTAATGCCAATTTGAAAAACACCTAAAATAAAAAAAGGTTAATTAGGAGGTGGAGTTTTGTAAGTTATACAAACTTGTCTCCAAATCCTTTCTTTCTGATTTGCCATTGTAAACATGACTTGGAATAAGATTCATTATAGTAAATACATTAGAGGTAGATCGATCCTAATAAAAATATCAGACAGAATTTTTTTATTTTTAGATATTTTGTAGGTCTTAGTCCATTTAAACAAAAAATAAAATAAAAATGATATGTCACCGATCATCGTTTCTTGTAATCAGACTTTGTCAGAAAATCAGGCCAAATCCAGTATTTTTCAGCAATATTTACAAAGGATATATAGGGAAATGCGACAACATGCTTATTATTTAGTTTCATATGAAATAAATATCAGATAGATTTTTTTTATTTTTTTGATATTTCAGAGATATACACTTCCGCTATATATTGAGCTGAAAAAGTCTATATGTCACTGTTTGATTCAGAGAGATATTTTATATAGTAAACGAAATGTACAATATTTACGGGAAAGGGGGGGGGGGGCTCCGAGAAAAGACATGCCGATCTATTATGATGTCACAATGAAAAGGCAAAATAAGGAATATTCCGGCTTGAAAATCAGGTCCACTTCGCATCCGAATAGTGTTTTGCAATTGCGTGAATCGAATGCGCCGTGTATTAGTGTCTTTCTACCTTTATACAAATAATGTTAACACTATCGACCAAGTGCGAATCGATGAGACCAATTTCGGAGTCTAAACAATAGATGCGATTCCAATAAAGGAATTTTTACTGTCAAGAAATCAATAATGTTTACGACAGTAATAATGACTTTTCGACAATAGCATATATTGTGTTGACTATCATAATAATATCGGTGATTCGCACTTCGTCGACAGTGGTTAATCCAAGTACGGTCGATACTCTAAGGCAGTAAAATTTGTCTCGTGAAAATACAGGATATAAGTTGTTTCTATGGGCCGT
>MJUU01051788.1:26093-38378 GCA_002080025.1 Modiolus philippinarum | reverse complement strand
CCCCCCCAAGAAAAAACGGTTTCATTTAGGAACACCTTATCCTTGCTTCATTCCCCAAACCGATAACTATGAGATGCTTTATAAACCCTGGTGACATAGGGTACCCTTAACTTGACGGTGCTACTGGATGATATTCTCCCAAACCATTACATTTGTTACTCGTAAATGAAACTTACAGAGATCGGACATTGATAAATTTTTTCCTGGCGTAACAGGAAATTTGATTTCATCTTCTTCTCCAAGCTGCCTGATGATAATAACTGGTATACAAAAAATAAACCTAGTGTAAAAGATGTTATACTTCAACTTTCCTGAAGCTAGCCAATCATTTTTTAATTGAATACGACTTGTATTGTGCATGTGTTGATTCAAAAATGAAAGCAGCGCTTACTTTTCATCTTTTTAATAAACAAGATCTACTTTCTAGCAAATCTATTATTGTATCCAGACTAAATAAATTAAGGGTTGGTTTAAAAGTGACATATTTATATTTGCACTTAAGTCTGTTTCAAGGACAGAGTCTCTTTGTTTATGTTTGTCTTTTGTATTTTTATTGTGGGTTTTTTTCTTGTGCAATTCCTATTTACTTTCTGGCATGTGGCTATGTTTTTCGGCCATTGTAGGTGTTTCCTGTTATCTTTTTTATTCCATTTCTCTTTGCATATATGACATTCAGCGAATTATGAAAAGAAACTAAAATAGAATGGTAGGATTTCATCTTTTACAAGGACCTATACGCATGTGAAACATTTGCAATTATCGTGAGAAGTTGGTTGCAGAATTGAAAAACAAATATAAAAAAAAAGAAAATATTTGAAAAGTATAATAAACAAGAGGCTCTCAAGAGCCTGTATCGCTCACCAGGACCATGGCTGACATAGATAAAGGGCATTTCCAATAGGAAAAACAAAACATAAAATTTAGTGCAATACTTTTTTTTTTTTTTATTAAATTACAGTATTCTTGTTTAGCTCCCATGGCAACCCAAAGATCCACCATCCATTACAACCCATAACAGAACACTATTCAAAAAAAAATTTGGCAGAGGTTCCCCTTATTATCAAGGTAATACATATTGCTGAAATTAAAACATTCAGACCACAATTCAAATAAAAATTCAAAAAATTGGGCAGAGGTTCCCCTTAAAATAAACAAGGCCAATGTAAAAACTATGTTCTAGATGGTGGCCATCTTGGATGAGGTACAGACCTGCGGGATACATTTTTGGATGGGACCACCTAAGCACCATTGTGGGACCATTGTGGCTTAGTTTGGTTCTAATTGGACTAGTAGTTTCTGAGAAGAGGATCATGAATGTATATTCCATAGGGTCCAATGTTAAAACTATGTTTCCACTGGTGGCCATCTTTGATGAGATATGGACCTGCCAGATACCTTTTTAGGAAGGGACCATGTAAGGGCCATCTTGACTAAGTTTGGTTATAATTGGACTTGTAGTTTCTGAGAAGATCTTTGAATGTCTTTTCCAAAGGGTCCATTGTCAAAACTATGTTCCACTGGCGGCCATCATGGTTGAGGTACAGACCTGCCGGATACCTTTATGGATGGGACTATCTAAGGACCATTGTCACGGCTTAGTTAAGTTTTAATTGGACAAGTAGACTCTGAGAAGAAGATCTTTGAATGTCTTTTCCATAGGGTCCAATATCAAAACTATGTTCCACTGGCGGCCATCTTGGAAGAGGTACAAACCTGCTGGATACCTCTTTTGGAAGGGACCATCTAAGGATCATTGTGACTATGTTTGATTATAATTGGACGAGGAGTTTCTGAGAAGAAGATCTTTGAATGACTTTCCCATAGGGCCCAATGTTAAAACTATGTTCCCCGCTGGCAGCCATCTTGGATTAGGTACGAACCTGCCGGATACCTTTTTTTGAAGGGACCATCTAAGGACCATTGTGACTAAGTTTGGTTATAATTGGACTGGTAGTCTCTGAGAAGAAAATCTTTGTATGCCTTTTCCATAGAGTCCAATGTGAAAAATATGTTCCGCGCTGGCGGCCATCTTGGATTAGGTACGGACCTGCCGGATACATTTTTCAGAAGGGACCATCAAAGGACCATTGTGACTAAGTTTGGTTATAAATGGACTGGTAGTTTCTGAGAAGAAGATCTTTGAATCCCTTTTCTATAGGGTCCAAAGTAAAAACTATGTTCCCCACTGGCGGCCATCTTGGATCAGGTACGGACCTGGCGGATACCTTTTTGGAAAGGACCATCTAAGGACCATTTTGACTAAGTTTGGTTATAATTGGACAGGTAGTTTCTGAGAAGAAGATCTTTGAATGTCTTTCCCATAGGGTCCAATGTTAAAACTATGTTCCCCGCTGGCGGCCATCTTGGATTAGTTACGGACATGCCGGATACATTTTTTAGAAGGGACCTTCTAAGGACCATTGTGACTAAGTTTGTTTATAATTGGGCGGTTAGTTTCTGAGAAGAAGATCTTTGAATGTCTTTTCCATAGGGTCCAATGTTCAAACTATGTTCCCCGCTGGCGGCCATCTTGGATAAGGTTCGGACCTGACGGATACCTTTTTTGGAAGGGACCATCTAAGGAACCTTGTGACTAAGTTTGGTTATAACTGGACTGGTAGTTTCTGAGAAGAAGATTTGAATGTCTTTTCCATAGGGTCCAATGTTAAAACTGTTCCCCGCTGGCGGCTATCTTGGATTAGGTATGGACATGCCGGATACGTTTTTTGGAAGGGACCATCTAAGGACCATTGTGACTAGTTTGGTTATAATTGGACTAGTAGTTTCTGAGAAGAAGATCTTTGAATATCTTTCCTATAGGGTCCAATGTTAAAACTATGTTCCCCGCTGGCGGCCATCTTGGATTAGGTACGGACCTGCCGGATACATTTTAAAGGGGACCATCCAAGGACTATTGTGACCAAGTTTGGTTGCAATTGGCCCAGTGGTTTCAGAGGAGAAGATCTTTGAATGGAAAGTTTACGACAGACGACTGACGGACGGACGACGGACGACGGACGCCAAGTGATGGCAAAAGCTCACTCTGGCATAGCCAGGAGAGCTAAAAAGAAATATACGAATGCTTAAGCTCTTACACTCGACGTATAACGCAAACGTATGTGAAACGAGGTGGTAAAAATTTTTGTCCGTTCTCGAATAACAATATATAACAATGATGGTTTTATCGAGATAACGATATAATAATCCGAGATCTCGATATATCAGTGTTCGTTTTATCGAGATAACCATAAAATTTTTATCGAGATCTCGGTAAAACGATATTGTTTTATCGTGATCTCGAATTGAAAATAATTTTTACTTGTTCTTTGTGTAAAAACGAATTGAATAAGTACTTTGTAATACTATCAATTTAAAAAAAAGGATATCTCTGTCTGTGTGTCTTTATCGCTAAAAAACTTACTTTACACAGATAATCATTACGGCGTGCTTGACCAATTAAACTCATTTTCTCAAAATACTACTAAATGGAAAGGCAAGAGAATGACCTAAGAAAAGAACTGCCGGGTAACAGATAATTCTCTCCACCACCGATCCAAAACGAAAATGCCAATGAAGATGCTCAAGACCAAGATCAGATTAAAGTTATACAGTAGCGGATGTTGCTTTACACATATAACGGTTCTAAACGGCGAGAGAACAGAACTAGAGGCTCAGAGACTGAGCCTGTATTGCTCACCTGACAAAATATTTCTATCCCAAGCATGTCCAAAAATGATGTTTATTACCAATGGGGTCTAATGTTCAGTTATGTTCTCCATTAGCACCTGTTTTTTTTCTGATCCTACTTAAATGAGTAATTTTTGAAAAGGACTTTCTATATATTTAGTTAAATTTGATTGAATAGTTTCAGAAGATGATGAAAAGGATGGTATTCTCATAACGGGCTAATGTTAAACTATGTTCTGCACTGGTGGCCATTTTTTTTTATCTGATCTAAATGAAATGAGCAATTTTTGTAGAGTACCTTCAGTACATCATTCCTGTAAAGTTTGGTTGAATTTGCTTCAGTAGTTTCAGAGGAGAAGATGAAAATGTGATATTTCCCATAGGGTCCAATGTTAAGCCTAAATTCCGCGCTGGCCGCCATGTTTTTTGTTGGATCGGAACGAAATGAGCAGTCTTTGTGAAGGACCTTCCATACATCATTCCTGTAAAGTTTGGTTGTTGAATTTGCTTCAGTGATTTCAGAGGAGAAAAGGAAAATGTGAAAAGTTAACGGACGACGGACGGACGGGCGGACAGACGGACGACGGACGGACGACGGACGCAAAGTGATGGCAATAGCTCACATTGACCCTTTGGGTCAGGTGAGCGTAAAATTAGTGTATATCACCTTGGATGACTACATTATAAGCAACCATTGTAAATTCGTTTTAGGCAAAAAAAAAATGATAAAAGTATGCTATGGTTGAATTTTATGAGTTAAAAAAACAAAACAAAAATATACAAAGTAAAAACCAATAACAGACCAGCTAAAATACAGAAGAAAGTAGCAGAGAGCATGGCTCAAATTTTCGGACTTATGACATCCAACTATGGGGGACCAGATAAATAATTTTCCCTCGCTCTGGCAGGACCATTATTTTGTTTTTCCTCAAAGGTTAAGCCATAAGGTTTGAAAATATGGCCTTTCTTTCTGTTTCTCTCTTGTAATTTTAAGCTGTTTTTCTTTTTCATTATTTTATATTTTGTGCTTATTATCTTTTAATACTGGACCTTTCGTTTAATTAAAGGCGGAAATGATCACCTCATATATCAGCCAGACGCAGTGACTGGATTCTTGACCTATTGAAATAAATATATTTCATATAAAAAAGCAAAATATATATGAAATTGAAGTGTATACTTAAAATTGTTCCTATACATGACAATTATTTTATAAAATGAAAGCACTTAACCTAAAGCGATACAACAGATTTGATATAAACCACCCTTAGCTGAACAGTGTTCACTAATTAGTGATTCCTCTCAATGTATTGATGTATTGATTTTCTTCGTATAGTATTAGAAATTTATTCCGGACAAAACACAACTCGGAAGTCACGTATTGTGGCCTACTTTTACTATTTTTAGTTTGTTTTTTACGCGTTTTCATCTTCGCTAACCAAGGGTTACAATTCGCTCCTCTACTCTTCAACCTAGATAGATCAAGCCACATTTCAGAGACACAAATTTTAAATTATCTCTTTTTGAAATAAGATTTTCAGTATTAAATTTTCTAAAAATTAAAGATCATTTATGAGATAATGTCAAAATTAAAAAAAAATATTTAATTTAAGCAAAATTACCCTCAAAAATAAAGAAACACTATACAAATCCTTGGAATTTTGCTATATTAAACATGATACATTATACTAAAATTTGATATGCTGACCACAGACGCGTACGCAGACGACGACGCAGCAACCATATCATTATACGACCGCAAAATTTTTGCGATCGTAAAAAAATCATATACACTGTATTTTAAATTTCATTAGCTAGGCTATGGAATAGCCTAGTTAGCTAGGCTATGGAATAGCCTAGCTATATAGATAGTTCTTTGGGGGAAAGTGAGGAGTACGCTTGCGTAGTGAGGAGAACGCATGCACAGAAGACTATTGACCAATAGGAATTTCAGATTCTCGAAAATCAAAATGGCGTCCAGTTTCGTCCTGATAAAACGGGGCGGGGTTTATTTTTTTCTGTTTCCTTGTGGAAGTTGAAAAGTATTATAAACATTTACTATAGGTGGTACTGGGAACAGGTTTGTAGAGGATGATGGGATTGGTATTTCAATATCGCTTGGCCAGATTTATAAATATAGATATGATAAAAAGAACAGTAATGTATAAATTTAAAACCAGAAGTTAAAAATAAAGATGAGGAATTGTGCAATAATCAATAATATACACATACTTTAAAAGACTTTTCAATTGTGTTAAACAAAGCGTGATTGTAGTTTGTGGAGAACGAAAGGTGGAAAGAGATAGAATTGCGTTTTTTTGCGGAAGAATAAAGAGCTACCGGTGTTTATTTGTGAGTGCTGTAAAAGGTTTATGTTTCGAAACCAAGTTCATCATGAGCCACCACACCCTTGTCAATCAAACACGCAATTTTCTATCCAAGGCTATTCCATAGCCTAGCGTATCGTTTTTATTTCATAAAAACCATTATCCGATTTATATTATCCACTTATGTTTATAAAGTCCCCTCGTGTTTTCTAGTTGTCATATAATTACTTTTCATGCATATTGATTTGAATTCGGTCAATTTGAAAGGTGAACAACAGTCACGTGGGATATCAATGTGAAGTTGCAATTCCGATCCCATGAAACACATTTGATCACATGTTCACTACGCTGGTCTATGTTAACGCACTGACAACGGTGCCAACGCGGTGACAACGGTCTCTGCAACGCACAGACAACGGAAATATATGGTATTACATACATAAATCTGACGGTAGGTTTTATTTTTGGTGTTTTAAGATTTTATTGTAATCCATTAAAATTTTGAAAATACCCACACGGAATGTGAAAATTATTGTGGAATCAGGATGTTACATTAGTAAAGCGCAGAAAAATGGTGTTTAAGAATAAAAATGTGAACAATTTGAACGGTCGAACAAAAAATAAGTGTCATTTGTGTAATTTTCTAATTTTCTCTCTGAAATATATTCATTTATGAATAAATAAAGCAGCATTACGAAATGTTATGTCCTTTTTTATGTTTTTCCCAAGATTTAAATGTTCCAGATCTTCCTTAAAATCGCGTATTAGCATTACAAATAATGCAACGCATAAGACAACGATTCAGATACAACGCAAATACAAAAGTCTGTCGTATTTCTTAATGACATAATTTGTTAGTGTCCTCAGTGAGCTGAAACTACTCTCCGACATCTGATTTTGAATTTATTAAAAAAAAAGCACTTTGTGACGACTTTGACAGGTCAAAATGAAAAAAAAACGAAAAAAATTGCAGAAAATTCGATCTCTAATTGCAGGTGTAACTCTAAATTAGGGATCTGAATTAGGGAACATTTTTGAACGTATTTTGAAGATTCACGGAAAGTCTGATTGATGGTACTTCTTCACTCACTGTTTTTTCGGACTGGTTACGTGTCACACATAGCGGTGCATTGCATTTGCGCCAATTAGTATTTCATTTGCGCCAAAAAAATATTTCATTTGCGCCTCAAACTGTACTTCATTTGCGCCAAACTAAAAAAATTAAATTTGCGCCAAATACTGAATACAGGTAAATAGTATAGAAATAAGTAACATTTTATACTTTTTACTTGTATTCCCTTCTTCTCTTCTCCAGCATTACTTGTTCATCACGGAGAGTTTGAAGTAGGATTTCGGGCAAGATATTTTACTTAAACGCTTTTGTCTTTTCGGCTCTTGACAATTCTGACCGAACCTGGTCCAGTGAAGTGAAATTTAAATATCTTTGATAAATTAAATATTTAATATTAGATAATATATTAGATATTTTCCAGTGATATATTCAATATTAAGATATTGCTTCCACTTTCTATTACCTGAAAATTTACCTGTAAAATTGTTACCTGAGAAATGACGCAAATGAAATACAAGCTTGTGGCGCAAATGAAATACCCAATTTTTCAAAAATTGGCGCAAATGCAATGCGCCCACACATAGACCCCTTCAAGTTCCCTGAATTTATAGTTTTTAGCTCACCTGGCCTAAAGGCCTTGTGAGCTTTTGCCATCACTTGGCGTCCGTCGTCCGTCCGTCCGTCCGTCCGTCCGTCCGTCCGTAAACTTTTCACATTTTGGCTATCTCCTCTGAAACTACTGAACCAATTTCAACGAAACTTTACAGGAATATTGTATGGAAGGTCCTTTACTTAGTTTGCCGAAATTTTTCCGATCCGCCAAAAAACATGGCCGCCAGCGCTGAACTTAGATTTAACATTGGACCCTATGGGAAAAAGCATATATTTGCTATCTCCTCTGAAGCTACTGAAGCAAATTGAACCAAACTTTACAGGAGTGATATGTGGAAGGTCCTTTACTTAGTTTGCCGAAATTTTTTCGATCCGTGAAAAAACAATGCCGCCAACGCAGAACATAGTTTAAATAGGATTATATGGGAAAATCAAATATTTGCTATCTCCTCTGAAGTTACTGAAGCAAATGGAACCAAACTTTACAGGAATGATGTATGGAAGGTCCTTTACATAGTTTGCAGAAATTTTTTCGATCTGTGGAAAAATATGGCCGCCAGCGCAGAACATAGTTTAACATGGGACCCTATGGGAAAAGCAAATATTTGCTATCTCCTCTGAAGTAACTGAAGCAAATGGAACCAAACTTTACAGGAATTATGTCTGGAAGGTCTTTTACTTAGTTTGCCGAAATTTTTTCGATCTGTGAAAAAACATGGCCGCCAGCGCAGAACATAGTTTAACATGGAACCCTAGTATGGGAAAGGCAAATATTTGCTACCTCCTCTGAAGTTACTGAAGCAAATGGAACCAAACTTTACAGGAATGATGTATGGAAGGTCCTTTACCTAGTTTGCCGAAATGTTTTCAATCATTGAAAAAACATGGCCGCCAGCGCAGAACATAGTTTAACATGGGACCCTATGGGAAAAGCATATATTTGCTATCTCCTCTGAAGCTACTGAAGCAACTTGAACCAAACTTTACAGGAATGATGTATGGAAGGTCCTTTACTTAGTTTGCTGAAATGTTTTCGATCCATGAAAAAAACATGGCCGCCAACCCAGATCATAGTTTAACATGGGACCCTATGGGAAAAGCATATATTTGCTATCTCCTCTGACGTAACTGAAGCAAATTGAACCAAACTTTACAGAAATGATGTATGGAAGGTCCTCTACTTAGTTTGCCTAAATTTTCTCGATGCGTGAAAAAACATGGCCGCCAGCGCAGAACATAGTTTAACATGGGACCCTATGGGAAAAGCATATATTTGCTATCTCCTCTGAAGTTACTGAAGCAACTTGAACCAAACTTTACAGGAACGCTGTATGGAAGGTCCTTTACATAGTTTGCCGAAATATTTTCGATCTGTGGAAAAATATGGCCGCCAGCGCAGAACATAGTTTAACATGGGACCCTATGGGAAAAGCAAATATTTGCTATCTCCTCTTAAGTAACTGAAGCAAATGGAACCAAACTTTACAGGAATTATGTCTGGAAGGTCTTTTACTTAGTTTGCCGAAATTTTTTCGATCCACGAAAAAACATGGCCGCCAGCGCAGAACATAGTTTAACATGGGGCCCTATGGGAAAAGCATATATTTGCTATCTTCTCTGAAGCTACTGAAGCAAATTGAACCAAACTTTACAGGAATGATGTATGGAAGGTCCTTTACCTAGTTTGCCGAAATTAGCTAAACATTTGACCCCATTGGTAAGGAAAAGAAAAAAAATCAGTGAAAACTATCAGAGATATTTAAAACCAGAAACTCACAGTAAATTTCTCTGTAAAACAACATAAGAATCGTCTCAATAGAGAGGACTACACAAATCAATTCGCAAACCTAAATGATACGGAAACTAACAGCTTCTTTCAGTCCACATGTGATTGCTTTCAAACGAAGCCGAAAACCTATCACAATACTTAATATCTTGATCTTCAAGATTATATGCTAACTAAAAATCTTCTATTAAAATAAAATTCTAAATAAAGATTAAACATACAAGACTACCACGCAAGTTTATATTATACATTTTACGCCAGTTTGATATGAAGGCGGTTTCGCTGTGATTAGTGTAATGAGAATTTGACAACAAAAACCATAATTTCTTGATGTATAAAATGAATTTTGGTAGTCAAACATACCAGAGGCTTATGATTTGTACTCGGGGAGGGGGGTCACTTCCGATATGTGATGAGATAGGAATGAGCCGCTGGAATAGGTACCCTTTTCTTGATTAGATTAAATAATTTCCACATGGAAAGTCGTAGAAAGTAACTTAGACATTATCATAAAGTCACATCATGGTAGTCACACGATTTCGGAATAAAACAAGAAATGATTATTCATAGCTTAATTAAAGCATAAAATGCAAAAAAGATCACCAGTATCAGCGCGTAATTTATTGGTCCAAATGATAGTTTTTAAATGCTTTTAAACCTGAGTATTCAAACATCCTATATAATCCGACCCACAGTGTGTCGGATTAGACAGGTTCAACTGTATACATTTTACTTTGTACAAAACGGTAATTATTTCATACCATTAGTATCACAACTGTATGCCGGTGTTATATTGTCATTTTTTCCCCATGCTAGGTTTTCCCCGGTGAAAAATGAGAATGATCTTATTTTTCCCCCGGGGAAAATTGAGATCATTTTCAGTTTTCCCCCGCGGAAAACTGGCAATACGTATACGTATTGCCATTTTTCCCCCATGCTGATTTTTCCCCCATGCTGATTTTTCCCCCACAACATGATTACTTATTTATTTTACGAAAGGATATGGAGTAAATGAACATGAGACCATAACAAATATGTTAATTCCAACTGCAATTAATTTTGAGCTGTATGGTCATTTCGGGAAATTACTGATTCCTCATCAGCAGCAATAGAACCCAAACAAAGGAAATCCACGATTTAAAAAAACGCGTATAATACAAAAAAAACTTGTTCATTTTTATATATCACCTGACCTAACAGGCTGTCTTAGCTTTGAACATCCGTTGTCCGTGTGTCGCCGGAGATCTAACATAGATAAAGCTTATACCGCTCTGCCTATTTTGATAAAACAGTATTTGCAATTGCCTTTAGATGGCTTCCTCTTAGAATAAGATTCAATTTCTAATCATAGTTTCAACTTACTTTTACCAGTCGTGCCAGAACTTTATAACCTATTGATGTAGAACTGAGTGGAGAATCCCTTGATCAATCAACCCAGATCTTAATTTTGCAGAGTTGATTAATATGATTGTCATTAGGTCTGCATACTTCAAGTTGAAGCTTAAATTCTTTATGATGTTGCATAATTATACTTTTTCTCTTCAATTTCTATCTTTTTTTTATTGGTGGGGGGGGGGGGTCTGACTGATTCCACAAAACATTAAGAAAGTGATTCTCATGTTATCAATGATGACGCTGACGTTTTAATATTAGGCGGAAAAATGAGCATCTTTAACATCGAGAGTGGAAAAATGGCAATGATCTCATTTTTCCCCCGTGTTCAGGAAGGGGGAAATTTGTGAACGTGCCTAATTTTCCGGGGGGAAATATTAGCATATGCTAATCTTTCCTCCGGAAAAACTGGCATGGGGGAAAATGGCTATAGAACACCGGTACCTATAATGCGACAGATATTAAACATGGTTTTCGATATTAATAAAGGGCTACGCCAAGCACAGCATTATACGACCGTAGCATGTCGAAATTAAAAAAAAGTGAAATTAAAAGTGAATGTGGAAACAGTTAAGGGCTGTCACAGTAATTTCGTGACACAATAAGAAGCTTGACACAGTAATTAGCTGGACATAAATTAGGGAGCATAAAAATAGCTCTTTTGATCTTTGAAAGCTTCGACAATGTAACAGTTCTGTCAAATCGGATGACATACTACTTTCAGCTAAAATCAAGATGAATCAAAAGAAAGAAATCCAATCGAAATCAGATTTAAATTTAATGATTTAACGTATTTTAAAAAATCCCAATTTCGGCCCCATTGACCCTTATAGTTAGGAAACGGTAAGAGGTACGCAAAATCTGTTGACTTACTACCAAGAGCTTGAAAAAAGGAATCTACAGAAAAAAATCCCATTGAAATCCAATTAAAAATCAACATTATCTATATTTTGGAAAAATGCACTTTTGACCCCTTTGACCACTTATAGTCCAGTAGCCTAAAGTTTGCGAAAAATCCGTTGACATACTTCTGAAAGCTTATAAGAAGAGGAATATATAGAAACAAAAATCTCAATGAATCCCTTGAAAAACAGAAATTTTAGGCAATCTGAACATTTGTAATTTTGGCCCCTTGTAGCTCCAAAAGAAAACGGATTATCAGAAATCTAATATTCAAGAAATACGGATCCATTGGAAAAACTGCATTAAAATCGGACCAGAAATTAACAAAATTAAATTTATGTTTATGCCCTATTGATCTCATAGCTTGACTCAAGCTAGCGAACAATTGCAGCGAACAATTAGCTAGCGAACAATTATAGGGTTTGACTAAAAACCGCAAAAGTATAATGAGCTTCGACGGACCAGCGAACATTTACAGCGCTAGCGATCAATTACGAAAAATAATA
>MJUU01051788.1:11381-22496 GCA_002080025.1 Modiolus philippinarum | reverse complement strand
ATATCTGTCGCTGTGTTGAGTTCCTGACTGGGTTACCTCTTATAACGTCCACACCAGATGTCCAAAGTCGGCCCTAGATACGTTCCTGAGCACCCCGGTGACCATCTTTGAATGACTGCCACAAGTTTTCTGAGGCAATACTTTTGAAATCCCTCGGTAGAATGATAGTTCGGGCCTATATCTGTCGCTGTGTTGAGTTCCTGACTGGGTTACCTCTTATAACGTCCACACCAGATGTCCAAAGTCGGCCCTAGATACGTTCCTGAGCACCCCGGTGACCATCTTTGAATGACTGCCACAAGTTTTCTGAGGCAATACTTTTAAAATACCTCGGTAGAATGAAAGCTATAGCCTATATCTGTCTGTGTATTGAGCTCCTGACTGGGTTACCTCTTATTACGTCCACACCAGATGTCAAAAGTTGGTCCTAGATACGTTCCTGAACACCCCGCTGACCATCTTTGAATGACTGCCACAAGTTTTCTGAGGCAATACTTTTGAAATCCCTCGGTAGAATGATAATTCGGACCTATATCTGTCGATGTGTGGAGTTCCTGACTGGGTTACCTCTTATAACGTCCACACCAGATGTCGAAAGTCGGCTCTAGATACGTTCCTGTACACCCCGGTGACCATCTTTTAATGACTGTCGCAAGGTGGTAGAATGCAATTCAGGCCCATATCTTACGCATATTTGTCGTAAGTTTCTTTAGGCAAGAATTTCATGTATTTCATACTTTCATCCAAATTAAGGTATTAATCAAAAGAAAGAGTAATTAAATATTAAAACTTTTTTTCAGTATTATTTTTCGTAATTGATCGCTAGCGCTGTAAATGTTCGCTGGTCCGTCGAAGCTCATTATACTTTTGCGGTTTTTAGTCAAACCCTATAATTGTTCGCTAGCTAATTGTTCGCTGCAATTGTTCGCTAGCTTGAGTCAAGCGATCTCATAAAGGTACATAGGACGTGAAATCCGATTGAAAGTTTTCTCAAGAGCACACGGAATATAATCCCATCAAAACCTGGTGAATAATAAAAATTCTACAGCCAAATATGTGAAAACACCAAATTTTGCCCTTTTCAAAAACGGGAGGTGTCACAAACCAAAAACCTTCCCCAGCCTGCCTGTTGTGCCAAGGATTTCAAAACGATTCGTAAACTCGAACACAAGTTAATGTCCAAATACAACAGTGTCTACAGACGACAACTAAGGCTGACGCCACCGCAGACAACTATGTCAGCGCCATACCATTATACGACCTAAAAAAATTTGCGGTCGTATGGAAATATCAAAAGAAACCTACCTAGATTTTAAATTAGGTTTTGTAATGAAAAAAATATGTTTTCTTTTCAACCCCAGGAAAAAGACCGATAACCAATTTTATCAGTATTGGCAAACTGCCAAATATATAGAATTGATTGGGACTTGAGAAATAACATTTAGCATTTTAAAATGATACCTTTTTTTACGGGTAATACATTTTTATTTTCAATTCTTCAATTCAAAAAATTTTATTTTCATAAAGAAATGGATAAGATTACAGGCAATGCCTATGCAAATCCTCTCCTTCATACAAGACAGAACATAGATATAAACATACACAATTTACATGATAATACATATATCATATCATACATAAGTAAACAGATTTTATCAATAATCAGTGTCGAAGATTTTCATTTCCGAGAAAAAATATTTTCATTTCCGAGATTTTTATTACATAAATTTTCAACTTGCATACATCTTTTCCGGGAATTTTGAAAGACATGTAATAAACAATACAAGTATATCGAGTAAATGCACATCAGACAAAGTCTCTATAAATACATGGTAGAACCAATCACTGGAACAACGCTGTTATTGTTGTTCTTCATCTTGAAGTCTCCATCAGGCCTTCAACAATGAGCTATGCTCACACCTCATAGTAAGTTGTGGACGGCCCCTAGCACCGGTTTGAGCAGAATTCATTGCAAATTGTCTAACGAAGCCATATCAATGATATATTCAGAACATAAATGCGGCATCGTGAACAAACATAAATTAACTGGTAAAAGTTCTCTTACAATCACTGTCATCCGTTGCACGACTGAAGCACTAGTGTCCTAAGCTAGTGTAGAAATACAACATATAACAAGCACATTGCGCTCATCAAGTAGATTGTAAGAAAACTCGATATTATAAAATACTGAGATGCGGCCACTATAGATCACTATAAACATGTGGTCAGAATATAATTTGGTAATTTCTAAAAAAAAATAACAAAATTTAGAATTCGAAAGTATGATAGTACATGTATATCCATATGAGAAATTCTAAGTACACCTCACCCACTTCAGTATACCTCTGCCAGGTACATAATACAAATTTACCCCTTCAAAGTTCCTATAACATTTAGTCCTGTTCACCACGGGAAACTGGGGAGAATCCATTGTCCTATAAAACGTTGTAGTAACATTGTTCAAAACGTAGTTAAAAATCGAAAATGGCGATATTCAAATGTATTTCGTCTAGATTCACTTATTGGTTATGTTTACCGCGGGAAATGGCAGGAGAATTATGAGCAGAATACATGTACTCTATATATCTAAAATATTTATTACCCTGTCTAAATGTTTTACATTTATTTTGTTTAAAAACGAAAAAGCTGGGATTTATTTTCATACAGCTGTACGTTTGTTCAGCTGTCTTTGTACAGAACTTGAAATCCATTTATTGAGATGTTTTTTAATCTATGTACTTGAAAAACCTCGGAAATGATATATATGTTTTTACCGGAAAAGAAATACTGCAATTCCCGGAAATGAAAATTCTGAAATTTATTAAATTCCCGGAAATGAAATTCGTCCATCAGTATATATAAAAAAAAATTGAAAGACTGATTTATAATATTTGTGGTTCGATTATGACACAATAAGTATGATATAATTATTCAGATTAAAACATTCTGATTAAGTTATGAAAATAGGAAGTTTTACTAAATTGGTCCATCAAAAAGACATTAACCTTCCAATAATCAAATAGTACTAGTATTTTATTTTTTAAATAAGAAAAACGGGGGGGGGGTACTTAAGACCATGACATATCTTTAAATCATGTAAACCTTTTACTAGTATATATAAAATGGTGGACTGCCTTAGATATTTCAATATTCTCTTCAATGGTTAAATCTGAAGACCCGTTTAGTAAAGTATCTGTATTTATAAAGGCTTGAAATTTACTGAATGAAAAAGATGTGTTCGCTGTAAAATAAATCGAGGACAGACATTAAAATAGTGATAACTGTCCTCAGTTTCATCACCACAAGCACACTGTGAGCTATCAGACAGGTGAGACTGATACAAGTGATGGTTTAAGTTGCTAACTTCATTTCGAAGCTGGCAGTGATAAATATTTTTGGGACGAGGACCGAAGGAAAAATAGCTAGGAATTTTGTCGATATCTTCATTAAGTTTATTCCTAAATTGAGATAATGACTGAATATTCCTGATACTATCGTCTAGTTTATTCCATAAGTCTAAGACTGAAGGAAAGGAACTATCCTTATATGACTTGGTTCGGCAGTTCGGGGTAGTGAATAACCTTGGATAGTCAAGTTATAGTTTGGTTCAGGAATAGAATAGGAAAAACTTTGGCAGATCACCCTGCATTGCCTTAAACATTAAAATAGTAATACATAAGCGAGTAATATTGGTTAATATTGACTTTTACGGTAGAAAATTTTGACATGTTTCATGTTTTTCAACATGACCTGCACGTGGATCCAGGTTGATTCTTTTCATGAATAATAATACCCTATGTATAATGCATTTATGATGTAAATATGAAGCTGGGTCCAAATGCTGGTCATAGTTAAATTTGATTTGAAACGTGATTCATTCGAAGCCTTTTCCCATAGACCCAATGCTAATTACCCTTGAAAGAGGTGTAGAAGAACATGGATTTTATCGAATATTTGTCAATAGATCAAATTATTAGTGTATATTCTAAATAAAAGGAATATTATGCTTTATAAATACATAAGAAACGATGAGTTTCCTTGAATAAAATAATTTTGAGATTCCTTTAGGCCGATTTAGCATCTTATTGCAACCCATCCTTTCAGATGAGATAATGTGATAAGGTCAACATGTAGCATTTAAAAAAGATACCAATTGAGCATTTGACATATCTCCATTGATAAGGTATAAAACGTGTCATTTCACTACTTTGTGATTGAAAATAAAGCATTTTCTGTTTTTTATCCCAATAAAAGACAAGATAATATATGATAAGGTATACTTTTCTGCTAAAATATGTGATAAAGTATATAATTTTGAGATTCTTAATCAATGATAAGGGTGGGGGTCCTGATGTGCCAGCGGCTCACCCCTACCAAAATATATATGGAGTGACCCCACCCCGAGGACTTGTACAACTTTTCATTGTTATCTCGTTTATGTTCATTTCTCAGACATATACATTTTTGTATTATTTAATTCCTATCAATAATAGAAATTGTAATCGGCAAGAATTTCTCTCGTATTTAAACACTGTTGACAGGAGGCATTGTATTGATATTACAATGAAGGCTGATACTTTTTTAAAATCAGTACAAAATAATTGGCTGATTTTGTAAAACAGATGACATTTTAGCTATAGATCATCCCGGATGGCTGATGATGGATTCAGTAAAACCCGAAATATGGTGATAAATCGAATTGATATGTATAATTATAAAAATCAATACAAAACAGTTTATTATAATAAATCAATATTATTTAATAATGCCAATTGATGAAATCAAGTACTAAAGCTAAGATCCAATAGCCATTTGATTATCAGTTTTACCAGGTTTTATTACTTGCAAATCAACCACTAATATCTGACCTAATGACTATCATCATCTGCACAACTCAATAAATTTTATGTTTTTGAAAGCATCTTTCTCATACTTAATCACCGAGGACATACTAGAAAAGATGGGTTGGGATCATGGGATGGGCCGTGGGATGGGGTCATGGGATGGAAAAATGGTGGGATCGTGGGATGGGGTGCCAAGATGGGTTATAAAATGGACTATAGCTAGAAATAAATATCCATGTACAAATTGTGCATAATAATAATATCATGGCATGAATTACTGTATGTTGATATAGTATTCCCGTAATTATTAAGTAAACAATGTCACAAAGCTAGAGTTTTACATCGTTTACTGTGTTTGTTAATGATTTTCAACGCTTGCTTTTCATTTTTTGTGGAAAATCAGTTTTCATATTGTTCTCCATTTTTTTAAATACATATATAAACATGTAAATAAATATATGGTCAACATTTTGATAGTATTTCTATCATGCCTACAATATTCCTATACTACATAAAAAAAAAAAAAAAAAAAAAAAAAAAAAAAATTAAAGCTAGACAAGATATCAGCATGTGTTATTTTGAAAGTTGATCACTTCTCATTTTTGTAACTTGATAATTTACATTTAACAGATGATCCTAGATGTTTAATCTGCAGACCGCCCCCCCCCCCATTATTGCAAATAAAAGACACAAAAATCTTAAAGAATTCTAAACGTCAGCTAAAACAGTAACAATGACACAAAGAGAAAAGATATAAGTAAAACACAAGAAGACAGAATTAAAAAGTGTGTGTCCCTATAACTCTCTAAGAAGTAACCGATTCCTGATGAGGATGAAAGCCTTGGTAACAATTAATACCAAAAACAAAAACCTTACAATTTAAAGAAAATAATACCTATAAATGAAATGCCATTATTGTAATCTATACATGGGTTGCGCATCGTTTCCAATCCGGATTTGACTCGTCATTTACCCGAGCCGGAGGAAAAATGACATCATCCAACGTTAGAGCAAGGGACAGATATTTTCTACCAACGAATCTTACGTTGTTATTCAACATATGGGTAAAAAATCGTTTTAAGTAACAAAGAAATCCACGAGGAACATTTCCAATCCACAAAAAAAAACGAAACTTGAATGGAAATGAAGAAATTGCTATCTTCGTCTATCGGCGTCTTGGAACCAGTTTTGTACCAGTTTACTCCTTGTTTGGCTAAAATAATTATGAGCGATCCCGCAAATGCGCAATCGGTGTATTGTAATAACAAAAAGAGTCAATATACTGATGCACTTTTGTAACTGCAAAGCATGCGGAGTGTGTTAAAAATGAAGTAAATATTTACCGGATTGGTTTTGGTTCGTTTTAATTCAGTAATAGCATTTTTATAGTGGTCGTATAATGGTATGGCGCTGTCGTCGTCGTTGTTGTCGTTGTCGTCGTCGGCGTCGTTGTCTGTAGACACTTTTAGTTTTGGTCAATAACTCAAGTTCAAGTTAATCAATCCTTATGAAATTCCTTGGCACAAAAGGAAGGTGTGGATCGGTTTTGGTCATTATGGCCCCTCCCCTTTTTAAAATAGGGGCCAAAAAGGGCAAAATTGGATGTTTTCACCTATTTGGCTGTAGATTTTTTTTATTAATTATCGGATTTTGATGGGGTTTCTTTCAGTGTGCTCCTGAGGTAATTTCCAATCAGTAGTACGTGAAAAGATTCCATGGCGCATGTACTGTTCATGAGATAAATGGGGTCCAAAAGTGGCGAATTTTAAAAATTTTATTTTTTCATTGTAGTTCGATTTTGATGCCTTTTTTGCAATGGATTTCTTATGAAAATTAAATAAGCGCTGCACCATCAGATTTTTGATAAGTTGTTTCCTTTCCGAGTTATGAGGGGCCTAACGGGGAAAAAATTGCAAACATGCAGATTACATAAAATTATTATTTTTCATCGGATTTCAGTGGGATTTTTTCTTTTGATTCGTCATGATATAAGCTTTAAGGGGGTAGACCTGGGGTAGGAGGAGATAACTCTGTTTTTCACTTTTTAATCACTTAAACAAACCAATAGAATCATTACAATAGGTATTATCAAAATTTAAAAATTGTAAAAATATTTTCCAAACAGCAAATAAATATCAATTTTGTAATGAAAAGAAATACCCAACACCCAGTTATTTATAATGAATGCATTTTACTCTACATTTTTGCAATGATATCCAAAGATAATGAAAATGTGTAAAAGTCGGATTTTTCCCAAGGGAGGTAATTTATAGCACAGATTCGGCAATTTTATTGATTTTTATTCACTTTATTCTAAAGTAAGAAAAAATGAGACGGTAGATTTTTCTAAAATTTTGATATATTTTACATATACTAATTTTCTTTCTATTCTCAGTTTTTGGTGAATATTAAACGACAGAATTTTTTACAAGAATTGTTTAATAGTGATCAAAATTCAGTAAAAATATCTGCCTATATAATTCAGAACACCCATTTTATCAGTTAAAACTTTTTAAATTTACCATCATTATTCACGCTTACTTTCACACATGTCTAAACTACAGAATTTGCATTTGAAATAATTTTAAATCAAATACAAATTCAATTAGAGCTTACTTTATACACCACAATCAAGTCCTGAACAGACCAAATAATATGTGAAACAGGGTATCTTTGATGACTATTTGACATAAAATAGGACGGTGAAAATTTTTGAAAATTGCTAAAAGTCGACATGAACATGTGTAGTTTAAATGCTGAAAATATTAAGAAAATTAAACGAGTGGAAAATTTTAGGCCTACCCAGGTCTACCCCCTTAAGTAGTACGTGGAACATATTTTGTGTAGCTCTTACGGTCTCCGAGTTACAAGGGGTCAAAGGGGCCAAAATTGCAATTTCTCTAAATATGTGAAATCTTTATTTTTTATCGGATTTTGATGATATTTTTTCTTTGGATTCCTCTTGATATAGGCTTTCAGTAGTATGTCAACGGATTTCGCGTAGCTTTTTTCGTTTCTGATCTACAAGGGGTGAAAGGAGCCAAAATTGCATTTTTTTTTTCGAAATATTAGAAATTTTTATTTTTCATCATAGTTCTTTATTGTGTCCATTTAATTACTGTATCAAGCTCTTTACTATGTCCTCATTCATTTTGAATTACACTCGTTCAAGTTTCAGTTTTCGACGTGCTGCGGTCGTATCATGCTGCGCTCGGCGTAGCCCTTTATTGAAATCTTGTATTCAGAACCCATTATTTTATGAGCCCATGAGCCCATTCCAAGGGCCCAATATTTTTGAGCCCATGAGCCATTCCCACAAGCCAATCAATTTTTGGCCCCAAAAACCCATCCCATAGCTCAGTCCAATGACCTCATCCCATAATCCCATCCTATATTTTCTAGTATGCCATCACCGAGGCCTTATTCTTTACTGAACTATTACAATATATACTAAAACTATTTCGAAAAGATATACCAAAAGCAATTCACCTTTTAACTAATCAGCCATAAACAAAATTATTTCAAGATCTAAAAAATCTTTTAGGTTGGAGTTGAATGTCAAATTGAGAGATTGGTGTAAGGTCCCTACGCTCCACCCTTTATCAGGGTGGTATTCTTTTAGCACTATTTTAAGTGTCATATTGTGATTTACGAAGACGTTTGCTTTTGGAATATTTTCGGCACTTCTGACCTTCAAGGTTAGTGTGCAAGTCATTAACCCAATTATTCCCACTAAAAGAAAAAAAAATTCCATATTTTCAGAAAACTGGCATGTTTACTTTTTGCAAATATCTGTCCATTGAGTTCGTATTTGTACAGATTTACATTTTAAACAAAAATGCAAATTTGGCATAGAAATGTTTGAACAACTTTTACCTTTTTGAAAAGGTAAAAAGTGGCCAAACATTTACATGCCAAATTGGCATTTCTGTTTTAAATACAAAAATGTACATAAAGAAACTCTCAGTCTAAATTAACTTGTCACAACAAATGTAAAACTGTCACGCTGTTAAAGCAATGGACAGATATTTTTGGGGGTATTTATTTTTGTTTGCTTTGTTTTGTTTTGTTTTTTTTTATTTGTATTTTTTATTCTGTTTTTTTTTTCTTTCCGTGGGAATAAAAATTTCGAGATAGGAACTCTCGTATTTGTTCTCTATCAGTTTTTAAACATCTTTGACTTATGGTCTTCCAATCGTTTAGATTTTATCTGCACTGGAGAGACATAAGTTGTCGAAATGCACATATGCAGAATCAAAATTCACAGTAACTTTGGTATTTAGGTATTTGTGTAATTTAAGACGGAAACGATCGCCTCGGATATCATGGCCAGTTAGAAGAAAAACTGGATCTCCAAACTTATTGAAATAAATACAATATATACTCACATAAAAAACAGATTATTTATGAAATTGAAGTGCATTTTAAATTATTTAAATGACAAAAAACAATTAACCTGAAGCGCCACAAATCGATTAAACATAAATCACCCTTAGCTCAACAGTGTTCATTAATTAGTGATTCCTGTCAATGTATTGATGTATTGATTTTTTACACATAAAAATAGAACTGTTATCGGATTGAATACGATTCAAAAGTTCCGTATTAATCTTGAATTTGATTTTAAATATCACCCATAGAACCTTGTACTAAATTAGTGCAAGGGATGGTTACAATAAGACGCTTGCTTATATCTTAATAATACATCGGCAAATGAATACCGAAGCAAGAACGTGGAAAGGCGGAATTCTAAAATCATCATAAATCCAAAATCATGGCAACTTATATCCAATACGAATTGAGACAATATGACAAGACAAAACGGACAAACAAAATGACAAGAACGCATTAGCAGTTCGAACCCCTACTATAACCGAGGTATCATCAGATAAGCATGCTCTAATAATATTTTAGTGACAGGTTTGAAATAATCTGGGATCCAACTTTCTCAATTACACCACATTTCATACTTTCGCTGTAGTGAGAATATCTCTTAAGCTTTTGTGCTTACTTTATGCAATGATTGGTTCCTCATTAAATATTTGTCGATAGATACTCTAACTTTGAAATAGCCAGGTTACCAATTAATTTATTTCAATCACTAGTATTTCTTAGACCAGATCTTTTATCGTTCGATATTTCATAAGTTAACTTCAGTAAAGGGTTCTCATGCCATCTTATTGTGGGGGCATGTTGTGATCAAAGAGTCGAATTACGGCACATTTTCTGCTTCATTACAAACTAATTTACGGGACAATAAATATAACAAAGTTTGAAACAATTATAAATGTGAACACTGACTGCTGTAATATCACTCTGGCCATTGTAATCTTCTAATTAGCGTGATGCTATGCATGAAATCATAGAATGTCTATATTCCCTTAAAATTACCTGGTAATTATTAGTTTGAGTAAAAACAAATTCTATCATTTCTTCTCATAATTAATCCGTCACCTCGGCATCTGCCCTGATAGTATATTTCATTATTGTAGGGGAATGCAGATATTATCTGATTCATAATTTCATGCGATAAACAAAAATATTACATATTTCAGGAGATGGAACTGCAGCCATTGTCATACCTATTATCTGCTCATAAATTTGTCCGTCAAATTCGAAATTCGAACACCATATGATCTGGGGTTGGAGTTCGGGCATTCGGAATAGTTTCTTTTCCTCTAAATAGCGACATTACCCGTTTCTAAAGCTCGCACAAATAAATTTGATATTCTCCAGCAATGTACACGTATTGTTTATATCAAATTCATCAATGAATTTACCAATGATAAATAAAACAAAGAAATAATACAATATAAAAACTTACATCTTAGTTGTTCTTCCTTTAGAATCCAGCCACTAACTGAAAAAGCGGAAATTCACACGGATGTCATATAATACTCTTTATCAAAGTAACTAGTTTCTGTTGTTTTTAAATGACATATTCTGATTTACGAAGACGTTTGCTCTTGGTATATTCTCCAGACTTCTGACCTTCAAGGTTATTGTGCCGGTCATTAACCCAATTATTCCAACAAAAAGAAAAAAAATGCCATGTATTTAGAACACTGGCATTTTTACTTTTTGCAAAAACAATTGTCTATGCCGTAACAGCGTGACAGTTTTACATTTGTTGTGAAAACTTAATTTGCTCAAGAGATTCTATATGTACAGTTTTACATTTTAAACAAATAATGCAAATTTGCCATGTAAATGTTTGGACACTTCTACTTTTTTGAAAAAGTAATCTGTCGGCCGCTATCGGCCATCGTAA
>MJUU01051787.1:74716-85627 GCA_002080025.1 Modiolus philippinarum | reverse complement strand
CCAGTCGAAACTGGACGCTGGCAAAATACAGTTCGTGAAAATCGTACATGCAATTTATGTTTTAAAGGGATTGGAGATGAATTTCACTATTTATTTATATGTCAACACGAGGCAATCAAAACAGAAAGGAACAAATATATTCCCCGTTACTATTACAAAAAATCCATCCGAGACAAAATTGAAAGGTATGTTATCATTGTGCAACAAAAGGGTATTGGATAACTTATCAATATTTCTAAACAAAATTGTACATTTATTATAATGTTTATTAGAACCATTGCCCTTATCAGAGACATATGATTACATGTCTCTGCCCTTATAATATTTTGATGTGTTAATTATATATTATTATATTAGGATGATATACAATTGTTATCATTGTTTCATTCACATTGTATTATTATTAATTTTGTCCTAAAGAATTTTCTATATTGTTTATTAGATCTATTACATGCATTGTTTACTTTCAATTCTCACGTTACAGTGTATTCTGTCTTGAGTAAATAAATAAAATCTTGAAAAATCTTGAATCTTGAAAAAAATCTTGGTTGGTCATTTACCGATGTAAGATGAGGTCGCGTGCATCGATCTCACATGGGTCATCTCCCACTGTAAACCACCATTTACGGAAGAAGGTTTGGTCTTTAAGTATCGTTCGTAACAGAACGGAAGAGATCTTCAATGAGAGGTGCACAATTTGTACCCAAGGGAATACCTACTGATAAAAAGCAGGAACAATGATTATTGCTTTTTGTTAAAACATAATTACTGCAGACCAGACAATTTAAAGGACCATTTAATAAGTTGTCCAAATTGGAATTTAATCAAATTATGTGGAAGGGTTGTATAAAGTCTGAAAGCATTTGAATTGATTGTATATAGGTTATCTGAAACTTCATTTGAATTTTTCAATCTCCAGAATTTGCACCAGAGTTTTGATAATGCATACAAAAGCATCGTTTGCTAGATGTATCCCATTAATATATTCACCAGAACTAGAGATGAAAGGAACGACAGACACAACAGGTTCCACATCTTTTTGGACATGCAACTAGAATTTGACGAAAATGGTCGTCTTAATACTAAAATTTACGAAAAAAGGAGCGATTTTAACTTCAAATTTGACAATTTACCTAACATGGACAGTAATATTCATGCTTACGGAGTGTATATTTAAGAGTAAATCCGTTACGTGCGAGCTAGCAGAAATTGTTTTTTTTCTAAAAAAAAAAAAAAAAAAAAAAAAATCCGTCTCATACGGCCATCAAAAAGAACATTATAGTTTCGGTCCGGACTCTGATTCTATATTCTTTTTTTACTTAGTTACTGGGATTATCATTTCTTTCAACTGTCTACGACCTTTAAATAGCAATTGCTGTTGAGTTGCTACCGGACGCTACCGCAATGAAAGGGGGGGTTTGGCATGCCATATGCCATTAAACCGGTTTAACCCGCCATTTCTTGTGAAATGCCTGTACCAAGTCAAGACCATTGCGGTCGACAGTTTTCCGGTCGTTTCTACCAGTGTCATGGACATCGGCTCTTGATGACGTTGTTCGGTAATTTTGTTAGTACCCCGATTTGCTAACAGTGATTTTTAATGGTAGACCACACTAATTGTTAAGAAGTTGATTTAAGTTTTCGAATCTTAATAGAATGGCATTAGAATTTACATTTCTGCATAAAGTGGACAGATGTGTAACAGGCTGTTGGAATTTTTATTCTGGTTCCAAAGATGGTCTCATGTTCATTTACTCCATATCCTTTCGTAAAATATTTAATAATTGTTGAAGTCCTTTCATGCAATTATAAATTTTAGTAATTATTTTGTAACAGGCCATCTTCGCTAGCCAAGGATTACGATCCGATCATTGGCAGATCTAGCTTGATTTCTGAAGCTTCAAATCCACGGATTTGATTGGTTGCAGTTGGACTTGGCTGCTTCTAATCACATGAACAGAAATCATATTTTTGGTATATGAAATAACAATAAAACTTAAAATAAAGTGTGTATTGATTTTTTAATTTTGCAAAATTCCAAGGATTTGTATTGTTTTTTTACTTTTAGGGGTTCATTTTCCTTGAATTAAGTATTTTCATGAATTTTGACATTGTTAGATATCATAGATTATCTTTAATTTTTACAATAAATCATACTGAAAATCTTACTTCAAAGGGAGATAATTTTAGACTTGTGTCTCCATATTTGGCTAGATCTGCCAAGAGTGAAGAGGAGATGATCGGATCGTAACCCTTGGCTAGCGAAGATGGTAACAGGCGTAATTTTGAATACTTAAGAATTTAGAAAAAACATGGCTCCAACTCTGGTAAATTTCTCCAACTCTGGTAAATTTCTCGAACTCTGGTAAATACTCGAAACTCTCCAATGCAAGCACTTTTCAGAAATTCTGAGCAATAATTCTTTTTGAACCAAACACACATTTTTTAATAATAGAATTGCAATTTATTTTTACAATGTTGGTTTACATTCCTGCAACTCTCGGAATTCTACCTAGCAGCCATAATCTTTTCAGCTCCTTTCAGGTAAAATGATCTTTTCAAAAGTCAAATAATCTTTGATACTTATTTGGGTTAATTCCCTGAAACACCCAAAAACCTGTTATTTTTGGAATTCTTCCTGGCAGTCATATATTTTTCAATTCTGTACAGTATACTTATTTTCAACAGTAAAATTGCGAAAATCCTTTGATTCCAGTTTTGGTAAATTTCATAAAACTCTAAAAACTCTCTTATTTTTTGGAATTCTACTTAGCGACAATTCTTTTTTTTTTTTGCATTCATTTCATTGTATATATAATGATGTTTATTTTGCTGGACTTGATTGCTCTTTGTTCGGGGGCCGACTCCGACCTGCCGTTGGGTGTGGGGTTTTCTCACCGTTCATTGAAGATCTTATGGTGGCTTTGAGTTGTTCTTACTCCCCTTTGGGTCGTTGTCTCTTTGACACATTCCCCGTTTCCCTTCTTTTTTCTATTGATTCCAAATTTGGTATAGATCTCTCAAAGACCAATTATTTCTTGGAATTCTACCTCATCTAAATATAGGCCAAATTATAATGACAACATTTTGAGCGGGCGAGACATTAGGGTCCGTGGAACCTTTACGAATTTTATTGTTTTTCTTGTGCAGTTCCCTGGTAGATTGTTGCATGTGATTGTTTTGTTCTACATTAATATTAAATGGGTATACCCTAGAACCGTCGACAAAAGAATACCGAAGCATAAATACAAAAAAAAATGGAAAACCTACGAAAAAATCCAAAACTGTGACAACATAGGCAACACAAATGAGACAACATGACAGAGATAACATAAATATTCAAACCTGACCATAAAAGCACTTAACAGGAATAGAAGTATGTTGGTTTGTGCAAGAAGCATCATCAGATGAGCAATAAAGCATCCCCAGTGCCGTTGCCTTAAACCTTTAAACCCTTCAACCCATGCTACTGAAACTTTTTTCATATTAAATTTCAAGCCTGTTATGTTTTTGATGGCATTGACATTGTTTTCGTGATTCATTAACTTAATAAACATATTTGCATCGCAGATGCTACATTTGTATAATAATATCCACTCTGTAGTGCAGTGCTGCATTTATTGGCCTTGATTGTAAAAACAGGGTTTGTTCTCAACATCTTTTCATTGTTACATGTAATTTAAGACTGGAGTTTGTCGCTCCTGTAGTGAGGAGTTCCTAAAAACAACCCACCCCCTTGTGAGAGATGTATTCTTCTAATAAATTTGAGTTATGGTGTAATTTGTCTGGAGAGAATCTCTCATACTGATACACTATCATTTTATACTTCCAAATTTTGGCATTTCAGTTTTTGTTATTCCAAATGTCATTCGGACAATTCTGTTATATGGCCCACATCTCACAATTTTACTATACCAAATTTTCTTGCAGTTGAATAGATGAGTGCCCTATGTTGATAATATGTTGTTATTGTCTGCTATGAGTCTTTTTGGCAAAGGTTGGCAGCGGTTGTGAGAATACATTGCCAGTTAAGTGGATGTAGTGTTGTTCGGTTTGACATCTAGCAATGAATTCTACTCAAGCCGGTGCTAGGGAACCGTCTTGAAATCACAATGATGTATGAAAAAAGTTCATTGTTGAAGGCTTTATGGTGCCTTCAAGATGATAAATAACAATATAAGCTTTGTTCCATGTCTTGATGTTTATAATGTACTTGTAGAGACTTGTCACATGTGCATTCACTCAACACTCAATACCTTTTCATTGCTAATTATTGGCTTTCGTAAAATTTGCGGCATAGTATATTTTGAAATAAATTCCTGATCAACTGAAGTGTTTATTATCCCAATAAAATAGTATATTCTATATGATGTTTCCGAATTCATGTTACTTTATTTCTAAGAAGTATCAGTCGATATACATCATAGTATGTTTTGTTATTTCAAAAAGAATTTTTGGTACGTGTGAAGGTATCATAACTCGGTGCATTTTTTTTTTACAAAACTTCCAGATTTAGACTTTTCTGGTGAATTATTTTTGATAAGAATTCTTTATACTTTTATGCATATTTAAAATTCTTTCACCGAGACGTTAACACTTTTTTACCATCTTACATTGATTCCTTGGATGAAAACACCAGAAGTTTGCTTATCCGGGTTCTGAAAGCCTTAGCCGTTTTTGAATGGTGAATTTAGACTTTTTTGTAAATGTATGCGTTCTTCTCACATTACAATCCCCATTTCTATTTTAGAATGTTGGCGCGTTCATAACTTTTCTGCTATTAAAAGTGTTACTGAATTCAAATTTTATTCAAAACAGACAGATGCGGTCTTCAGTGTAATTACATAAAATATATATTTTTTATTTTTCTCTATGTTTTTTACAATTAAGATTTTGTCTGCTTTTTTTTAATACAAGTCGAAAAAGATTATTACTGGTCAGCAGTTTTTGAAATGTTGTTTAGAACGAAGTAATTACATAAAAATGTAAAATGTACGTTCATATCTTTCAAATTTTACGTACGCCTGACCGATATGATAAAAATATTACTCATATCTAGTTAGAGAACAACTCACGTGCACTATTCGAAGAACACACACACACACACACACACACACACACACACATATATATATATATATATATATATATATATANATTGTCCTGTGAAATTGTGTCTGATTTTGTCATATTTGCATTAAAACCTCCAAAGGTACCGAATATCATCTCTCTAGCGTTTCTTGTGCAGCGGATACTATTCAATGTTACACATAATCGTTGGTATCTTTCGCTAAAATGTACACATTTCTCTCGCTAAAATGTCCATCACGATAAAATTCGATTTCGCTAAAATGTCCTTCGTCCAGATTTTCACAATTAACGTGTTTAAGTTGTAGAAAATGTTTATCTAATGATATAAAGGGCGAAGGACATTTTAGCGAAATCGAATTTTATCGTGAGGGACATTTTAGCGAGAGAAATGTGTACATTTTAGCGAATTAAAATTAAAATTAAGTTACCTGTAAAATATTGAGGGACAATTTAGCGAATCATAATTCAATGTAATACATTAATGACATCAATAGATATGTAATCTTAATTACATTTTTGTATATATATAAAAAATGTGAACTTCCTATTTAAAAATAAAATTTAGTATCATACTGAGGCTGAAAAAAGTTTTGTAGACGAATTTATGTGTTGTAGGACCCTTAAATGTAAAAACGGTCATAAATGTAAAAACGGTCATAAAAAATCCGCTAAATGTAAAAACTTTTCTTTTACCATAAATGTAAAAAAAATAATTCCGCTAAAAACTTTTTTGATGATATTATTTCTTGGTTATTAGTCCCTTACCGGTTACGCTGAAGGGGGCTATAGGTTTGCACTCCGTTAGTCCGTCAGTCTGTCAGTCCGTTCTTTGTTCGAATCTTCGAAACTTTTAAAAACAATTTTCGAATAAAAAAGTGTTTGATGAAATGAACAATGAAAGAATATAGAGTATATATAAATATAATATATATGTAAAATTGCCATAATTTAACATATGTGGTCTCCGTAGAACGGCCGTTCTTTGAGAAGGACAAAGATATAATGGACAGATCACAGTGAATTTAACAAAACAAATTTGAAACTTTTCAAGGTGATTCATATGAACTGTCTGGTAATAGTGAAAGTGCGCGGCACCCCCGTTACAGGAATGAAATTCAATGATACTGTGTACCAGTTTTTATTTCAGAATATAATAAACACCGAAGTTACCTATGCATATGATATTATGTCTCGTCAGTGCAGAGCAAGCAAAAACATAAGAAACACACAAATCAAAACACGGGTGAAAAACAACAAAAGTATATAAATAGACATCTGAGAACCGGCCAAGAGCAGGAGATACTCCTAATTTAAAATTAAATTTTACACTTTTTCAGAATTGTATAAAATATAAAAAAAATAAATCGGTTTTCGGGCCAAAACCGAAGTACTGTATTACAGAATTGACCATTTTATCTGTTTGGATTTATGTTGCAATATTGGAAGAACGTTGAACGAATACCAAAGCAACAAACCGAAGGGATAAATAAAATCTCGTAAATCAAACACATGGTAATTAAAAGCTACAATCATTATGAAAAAAATACACGACAACAAAAACAGGGCAACACAAAATGCACAAGACAACACCAATAAACACAAGGAGTGTGAACTCCCTGAATGGACAAGGAGCATCACCAGCTGCTCCGGAGGGTAAGCATGATCTGCTCCGTGCACGGCACCCGTCATTCAATAAGCGGAAAATCAGGTAAGGGGTCGAATTCGGTGTTAGTCAATCCGGTATAGAACACTGAACTCTATTGGAAAATGTCCAGTCTCATTTTCGAGAGTGAAAATTTATATTGGTCTATCAAATCGTGATGACGACTATAAAACTTCTGTAGTGATAATATTAACAATGGCTGAACATTACCCTGGGAAAGCAGTTTTTCAGACAGCAACTTAGCTCTACTTACAAAGTGTCGTATTCACTGCAAGCACGACAGTATAAGCTGTGGAATATAAACACCGTATGCTGGCGATGAAGGTATGTTAGTGCTTCGGATTGGAATGTTCACAATTGGAAAGTTAAAATCATCACGTTTGTCATAAAGTTTTGATTTCAAATGTTTTCAAATTGACATATTAATTGTAGTTATACATGTAGCTGTAAAAACTCCGAAGATTGTGAAAAGTTAATTGATGAGTCGTGCATGTTGGAGCTTTCGGAGTGTTTAGTCTTTCAAAATCGGAATTTGCGGAAACTGAAAATGTAGTTTTTCATTTCCCTATATCTTTAAAACGAAAAATCAATTACTTCAGCTTTAAATATATCAGTCCACTCCAAATCAATTCCTAATTCGTCGGACATTTTTCAGAAAATAATACAGCAAGCGAGCGAAATTTCTATTTTTTTCCTGTACAAATTCAATTTTGTGAAGTGAAGCGAAGCCTAAATTTTAATGAGGGGAATGCGTTTTTTATTTTAAAATGTACAATTCTGATATTTACTAGCGAGCGAACATGATTTTTTACCTATAAAAATTCCAATTTGTCACTAAAAGCGAGCGATACAACTTATTTGCTTTGAAGAGAAGCGAATTATAATCTTAAGGAACAAGAAAACAGTAAAAAAATGTTTCTCAAACTTCAAATTTTTGGGCAAGCGAGTCCGAAGAACAAGGAATCAATTTGTAGTGGCCTAATAGTAAAACATATTCTTCTATTTATACATGTAGATGTTGTCTAAATATTTTGACTTAGGGGACCAAGCCCGACCTTTAACTGTACGTTATATCTAACCACACCCCGCCAGGTCAATTTGTTCGAACATTCACTTTGAAAAAAAAAGTTATAAATTGACAGGAGATAGCTACAATGCACTTTGTATAATTTCTAACTACATATTTTAGTTTATTTTTCAGGATCATATGACGGGGTAATAATTTTTGAGTAAATCTGATTGTATAAAAATAATTTCATACTTTTCAACGCATTTATCCCCCGACACCGCAATGCTAGATCGAAATATCAGCACTTATGACATCTACTTAACGTCCCAGAAGGATAGCCATATGAGGTCGCATCGTTTTTAAAAAGAATGAGGTTGTCATAAATAATCGGATGTGGCAAGTCGCTTTTAAGTATATATTGGTCGTTTTTAACATCACTCAGTTCCGAAACACCCCTTTTGCCTTTCTGCAGCTTCTCAGACAAAAATGGTTTTGTCAAAGTGTGCAGTTTACCAGGTTGAAGAATCTACAATTATTTTGTTCATCAACTTATGGTTTGAGGGTGGCTACGTCCATTCCCTGATATGTAGATTTCTTGTCATATCTCTCTTTCCAAGCGCAAAATGGACAATTCCAAAAGGCGAAATGAACAATAAACAAGAAAAACGTGGAAATCGAGAAGGCGAAATAGAATAATCGGAAAGTCTAGAAAATTTCGCCTTTCATCGACGTCTTGTTTTAGCCTTTTACATTTCTCATTCCACTTTCGATGTTATTTTTAGCTTTCCTGACCAAAAGCCATGTGACCTTTTGTCATCACTTGGTGTCCGTCGTCCGTCGTTGTCGTCCGTAATTATTTTACCTCTGAAACGGCTGAACCAATTTTAACCAAACTTTATAGGAATGATGTATGATAGGTCCTTCACAAAGATTGTTGATTTTTTTTTCGATCTGCTAAAAAAATGGTCACCAGGGCCGAAAATAATCTAACACTGGACCCTATGGGAAATGCACATTTTGGCTATATCCTCTAAAACCACTGAAGCAAACTGGACCAAACTTTACAGGAATGATGTATTGAAGGTCCTTCACAAAGGATGCCGAAATTTTTCCAATCCGCTAAAAATCATGGCTGCCAGCGGAGAATACAGTTTAACATTGGACCCTATGGGAAAATACATTTTGGCTATCTCCTATTAAACTACCGAAGCAAACTGAACTAAACTTACAGGAATGATGCATGGAAGGTCCTTCACAAAGACTGCCGAAATTTTTCCGATCCTCAAAAAAAGCGAGGAACATGGTTTAGCATTGGACCCGATGGAAAATGCACATTTTATCTCTTCTGAAACAGCTGGATTGAATTGATCCAAACTTAAAAGGAATGATGTATTGAGGGCCCTGCACTAAGATTGCCGAAATTTTTCCGATTTGCCATAAACATGGTCGCCAGCTTAACATTGGACCGTATGGATATTGTACAGTTGACTATCTCCTCTGAAACAACTGAAATAAATTGATCGAAACTTTATTTGAATGATGTATGGAAGATCCTGCACGAAGATTGCCGAAATTTTTCTGATCGCAAAAAAAAAAAACAAACAAACAAAAAAAAAAACATGGACGCCTGCGTGGAACATGGTTTAACATTGGACTCTATGGAGAAAACACATTTTTACTATCTCCTCTAAAACATCTGTACAGCGAATTGATCCAAACGTTACAGGAATGATGTATGGAAGGTACTTTACTTAGATTGCCTATTTTTGTTTTTGGACTTGCCGAAAAACTTGGCTGCCAGGGTAGGACATAGTTTAACATTAGTTTAACATTGGATCCTTTCGGAAAGAGGCTACTCAGGGGGGGGTGTACCTGGGAATCAAATAATCAGTAATTTTTTGCCCTTGTAATCATTAATTATTTACTGAAAATCACGTCATTTTCTACAAAATATGGTTATCAAATGATCAGAAAGGGGGTATGGTAATCAAATAATAACTCAAAAGTGACCCTTGTATTCAAATAATTGCCCTAAAAATTGCCTACTAATAAGGTAATCAAGAACCCCATGAGGAGCCTCAGGATAAACATCTCCCCTGAAGGTACTGTTTTGAATTAAACCAAATTTTACAGGAATGAATAAATACCGAAGTTACCACCAATGATTATGGATCATTTTCTACTAAGGACCACTAAGTTTCCTGACAAAGATGAGCGAAACAGACTCAGGCCAGGCTTCTTTTTATCGATTTCTATATTTCTTGATTTCTCCTTTCTCGAGTTTCGAAATTGAAGGAGAAAATATCAAAATCGAAATTTTGGAAATGACCGCCACCTGCCACCATCCTTATGATTTATTAGTCAGGCTTAACGTGAAAAATATATGGTCTTGACTTCTACTTGTTGCATACACTTATGGAGGAAGCTTTTTCATTGGATCCGATAAAAATATGACCGCCAGCTGTGAACATACATGTATTTAACATTAGACCTCATGTCATGGAACAAACATCTTTTTCATCATCCCTGAAACCACTGTTCAAAGCAAATTCAGCCAAGCTTTACAGGAATATTCGCATTTCTCTTGGATTGGATAAAAAAAAATAACCGCCAGCGGGGAACATTGGACCATATGTAGAAATCACATACAAGTATTTGTTATTATCTCATGTCGGAAGAATCACATAAAAAATATGAGATCAATATCTGCAATGATTTAGAAAAAAGTCCGGAAAACTGAACTTTCACAAAAATTTTCTAAGTCTGAGGCCCATAACTCCGTCAAAAAAAAACAGTAGACTGGAACCAAACTCAACTTGATCTGTAACTCATGGTGGTTGACTTATGTCCCGACTAATGTGCATTGTACATTTTTTGTACTGACGTCGTGTAATCTTAAAGGTGTCCTTTAGGGGAATAATATCCTTACAAAAAGTTTTTACATTTAGCGGAATTATTTTTTAACATTTATGGTAACAGAAAAGTTTTTACATTTAGCGGAATTTTTTTTTACATTTATGACAAGTTGATTTTTACATTTATAACAACAGGTTTTACATTTAGCGTAAGTTTTACATTTAGAGTAAGATTTTTTTACATTTATGACCGTTTTACATTTATGACCGTTTTTACATTTAAGGGTCCTACA